>CM077147.1:156674121-156740991 GCA_039583875.1 Platanthera guangdongensis | reverse complement strand
ATTGACTTTCACTTTCTTTTTAGGAATAACTATGAATAGAATAGCTTGTGTAATAAGCAAGTCACTGTCCTTGCCCTATCCCGCCCGCATTAGCCGAATAACGGAAAGCCTTTCTCGCTATGTTTCCGAAAATTTCTCAAGCAAATTGCGCCCAAGGGTCGGATTTTATCTTTGAGGGAGCCAGGGTTGTTATGATTCATTGATGCGCCTGAAGAGATTAAGCTTGTGCTTTATCATCTCAGAAATCTGACCTAGTCTTCATCCTGACTGAACAATGTTATGTTGTGGAAGAGAGAAGTGCTTGAACTGTTTGCAAATGCCACGAGTTTGCATTAACAAGCAAAATTTAGACAGTATGAGTGGGAAGGAGTTAAGATTACCCCAAGAAGGATCAGCAAAGCACTGTAGTTGCCAAAGTTTCTTTGAATGATGACGAGACGCACAGACACAGAATGACATTAAAACTGCAATGAGTGGTGGGTGTCCAAGCACTCCACCGGCTCAATTTTTATGAAAATAACTCAACCTATATACGGTCCAGCCTAAATGGACCACCAGACCCTAGTTAACCAGAGTCCAGACCGGGCCCACTGCTGGAGTCAGCCTATCACATTCAAGCCTACAGGCCACGCACCCCAACCCTCTCCGTCCTGTTTATCAGCCGGCGGTTGTTGCCACCGGGGATCGAACCCAGGACCTTGATAAGAGAGCTTTACGCCACTCCCTCATCACCAATGAGTTGTAGCTCCCCTGACGACTCATCTGGCACCGGGCGCTGAGCTACCGCAAGAGGATTGTCTCGGGCATAAGACCCCCTTCGGGTGGTTTGGGATCCGGGAGGGAGGTCTTACAAATGGATCAATTTTCACCGGGCGGAGAAAGATGCGTAGTCGAAAAGACTAAGTGCTTCACATCCGCTCCCCCGGGACTCCTCGGAACCGGGTGGAGAAAAGAGCAAGGGTACAAAGTATAAAAATAGTGTAACAGGTACAAGCAGATGGTAATGTTCCAATAGGAAAATAACTAATCTAGCAGTGCTACAAGAGTTATATTCAATATCAAAGTACAAGTAACAACAGTAGGAAATTAACTACAGTTATAAGGATGCGCATACAAGCTTATAAGAACGATCAGTTTACATAAGTAACTCATCGTATAGGAGTGCCCATACAAATATACGATGAGGATATTGTAGTGTGCAAGTATGACAATGCTGTATGCTATGCATTGACTCAACTCATCCGTCAAGCACATGCAATTTATGTCAACACAGGACTATAGTTCCCACTGTTCGAGTAGGTAGCTAACCTCTCTGGCATCAACCACCGTGGCAGGTGGTGATAGTAGGCGGGCATCTCTACTACTAGGCGGGCATCCATACTGCTTCACCTAGGCCTCAGTACACCTCAATGCTAAGAACACAACAGAGGAGCCCATGCAAACTATGGCCAGCGGGGGTCTCGGGTAGATGTGCACCGAGAACACAGCCCCGAACGACCTATGTGACCGGAAGGGGTCTCGGAAGAAGCACGAGGTCACAGCACAACCTTTCACTTGGCACGGAAGGGGCCCGCAGGACGTGAACACCGAGGACACAGCCCAACCGCCCAAATTCTAACTGTCAACTCCCGTCGGTGTGACGATCGGCGAGCCTGTAGACCTGCCACAGTATCCTAACCTAGGATTACGACACCGCATGTCAACTTACACAGCATGCAAATTCCAAATCACCGTGGCAGGGAAGGGGCCTGGAAGTAAGCACGAGGACAAATCCCAACCATCCACTAGGTACGGAAATAGCCCCGAGCCATGAACACCGAGGACAAGCCCAACCATCTGTCTATAACACATCTCAACACTATCCCAACTAGTGACTGTCAACACAGCACTTTACATCTTCCACAATACTACCCGTAGGGAGACTACGCTCTAAGTATTGGACTACTAAATTTCATTCCAACCATCAAACATACTCATGGTCATAGTTTATCCTTCTATATGTCATTCTAAATGATTTCAAAATAATATAACATAATGCGCATATATAATAGTTACCAATTCTAACAAGTCATTTCGTTTAGGTAAGCTTGTTTCACAATTCAGTTATATGAAATACAATTAGTAATCTTCATCATTCATAACACTACGATGGTTAACATAAAATAGTTAACCAAAAATCTCGAGTTAATTTGCAACATCGATTTCACCGAATCCAAATCCATATTATCTAAAAAAACCCAGAATTTAAGTGTAGAATAAATCTGGACAGCAAACTCAACCGGAGATTTCCAAAGCTACAGGAATCCGGTGAAGATGTGTAACTACTCAGTGGAAAGGTCTTTCCATGGGTTACAACTTTATATTCAGCCCACAACCCAGATTTGGTTGTATCCTATTTGAAATCGGCTTCAAAGCCCGCTGCGTACAGAACACAATTTCTGCATGTAGGTGTGCCGGATGTCAATTTGTTCAGACTTTCCTATGGCTACAAACTTCTTCTAAAGTCGTGCAACCATTCGTTGGAAAGGTATTTTCAAGGGCTTAAACTTTCGTGTTTACTCAAAAGCCCAAATCTGGCCATATCACACCTAAAATGGCCAAGAAGCTCGATGTGCGTAGAACACAAATTCTGCACGCATCTTAAAGAGAAATGAACGGCATCGGTTCATCTTCCTCCTCAAGTTGGTCTTCCAAAATCACACCAGAAATTCCTCCTCCCTTATTCACCCTCATAAGGCCATGACTCTTCACAAAACCATCCCCCGTCTTCACATAGAAGGTTGGAGAGGTTGAAGACACAACTAGCCTTAGAGCACAAGCCCTAGAACGGCCTCTTCCTAGAGAAATCACCATCTCACTAGTCTAGACTCTTTTGAGTCGACATCTCGCCTAGATATCTACAGATCTAGTGAAAATGGAGAGCGGAGGAAGCTCACCTCATTTCCGGTGTTTCCACTATTTCCGGCCATGGATCGTGTAACTCTTCTTGACGTCATCTTCTTCTCATTCATGGTGGCGGCAGATCTTCTCCTCCAAGACTTGCTCCAGCAGTTTTCCCTCTCTATAGAAGTTTCTCTTAGGAAAAATGGCTGGAATGAGGAGTGAAAATGGCTAGGGTTTTCACAACCCTTATATATGAAAATTGACTCGGGTAGGGACACGCGCGTGTCCTTACCCGTGTCCTGCTTCGAGCGAAGCGTCAACGACAGTTTTAGTGTCGGTTCGATACTCGACACGGGTAAGGACACGCCCGTGTCCTGACATGTGTCCATATGACACGGCTGTGTTCCATGGCCTTGTCCTTCGCTGGACACATATCGACGAACTCAACTCGACACAGCGACACACGGGTAGGGACATGGCCGTGTCTCTACCCGTGTCATACATTTCGTCGATCTTGACACACTTCGTCGATCGACACGACACTCTCTGTCGAGTTCAACTCGACACACACACACACACACGGGTAGCGACACGCCCGTATCTCTACCCATGTCATACATTTCGTCGATCTCGACACACTTCGTCGATCTCGACACGCTCTGTTGAGTTCAACTCGACACACACGGGTAGTGACACGCCCGTGTCTCTACCCGTGTCAAACACTTCATCGATCTCGACACACTTCGTCGATCTCGACACACTTCATCGAGTCCAACTCGACACACACATGGGTAGGGACACGTCGTGTCTCTACCCATGTCACTTCACACGGGTAGTGACACGCCTGTGTCACTACCCGTGTCCTTCTCTGGACATACTCGAGTCATCGACTCTAAGCTGGACTCTCCCACACGGGTAGGGACACGCCCGTGTCTCTACCCGTGTCCTATTCTTGACTGATTTCACCTCCTATTTATAAGTACAACCCAGTTTCCAGCACTCCTTGAGCCCAAGTCAGCTCTCCTGACTCAAAATGCGCACGAGAGGCCTTAGTGCGAATCGGGACGTTACAAATCCTATAAACAAAATAAAAGATTTCGTCTCCAAAATCAGGCATAGGCTATGAGGAGAAAAGCATAACAGAAAATATAATATGCTTTTAAAAAAATTACCTTGAGCAAACAACTCGGATTGTATTTTTGCATCAAATCCATCGGCTCCCATGTATATTCCTCCTTCCCATGATTAGACCATAGCACCTTCACCAAGGGAACACTTTTGCGGCGCAATATTATTCTCTCGTTATCTATGATCCGCACCGGCTCTAGTCGCACAGACCTATCAGATGCCACAACTCCATCAGTTGTGGGGATGTATTGATCGGGCCGCAACAACGCCTTCTGAAGCGACGACACATGGAACACGACATGGAGGTTCTCTAGATCGGACGGTAACTCCAACCGATAGGCCAACAGGCCAATTCTTTACAACATAGTATAAGCCCAACATACCTTGGGCTGAGCTTTTTCACACCACATACACATGACACTCCATGCATCGGTCGGATTTTCAGGAACACCTTATCACCCACTTGAAACTCCACCATCCGGTGCCTTGCATTATAATACTTCGCCTGCCAACTTTGAGCCTCCAACATGCGATCCTGTATCAGTCTAACCGCCGCATCGGTATCATCAATATATTCAACACCCAAAGCCTTTGGGTCTTCATCTTGCACCCAAGACAAGGGGGTTCTACACCTTCTTCCATAAAGAGCTTCATGAGGAGCCATGCCGATGCTAGACTGGTGGCTGTTGTTGTAGGAGAATCCGGGAGGGGGTCTTACAACCTAAGGGGTAAGTTCTTAGCTGATGTCATTGGGAAGGCTTTTTATGCAAAATAGGGTCTCGTGATAAGATTTCAAAGAAGATGTCTGAGGTTATGGCGCGAGTCATTCTATCCAAAAGAACTGACAGGGGTAGTGTAGTGTTTCACGGGATAGTGGAGTGTCTTGCTGAACCAAATTTAGGGAAAATTCTTTCACTATTTCTGCGACAGATAGTCCCAAAAATCCTAAACTTGAAGCTTTGTGCAAGGATACACCACATGAGAAGAATGAACATCAAGATGCTGGAGAGGTGGGACAGGGTACTTCAACCCTATGGACCATCAGTTGTGGAAAGGAACGAAAAGAAGATTGCTGCTACTAAGCCCAGCTTTTCTAGCACCTCATCTGAGGAGGAAGAGCCTCACAATCCAGAACTGTCATCATCTACTGAATAGTCCTGAAAGCACATGAATATACAACTATCAGTCTCTTCTGATCATACCCCTCTTAGTTGAGTAAGCAGACTAGAGTCAGATATTATCCCTGAAGATGATGAGCCTGCTATTGATGATTTGACTTCAACTCTGGAAGCTGGGCAAATAGTAGAGGAAATTATTAGCAAGATCTCTGCAGAAATGAAGGAAGATGCTTCCAGGCATGTTGATACAGATGATCACCTGCCTACACTTGATGATGATAAAGTTTTCAGCCCTCAGAGTGAGGGGGAGCATCTGATGGAGGAAGTTATGGAAATTGCATTCGCTAAGGAACAGTTTGCAATGGTTTAGGGGGAGCAGCTTGTGGAAGAGATAATGCAAGATGCATCAGTTGTGGACAAAACTCTTCAGGTACCACCCAAGGATAATCAGCCTACTGAAAAAGAAGTTACTAATGCTAACCTGCATGCAAATGAAAGCATATCAGAGGTTGAGGGGAAATACCACCAGATCTCCCTGCTCATGAAGTACATGATTTAGTTTCCTCAGAATCTGAGAAAGAGGAATACAATCATGCGGAAGCACACTCCTCTCCACATCCAGAAAAGAAAATGAACTTCTCAAGAGTAACACAGCTCAAGAAACGGGGAGCAAGCATGTACAAGAAGATTTGGATGAGGGCATATCTGCCAAATTTGATCAACTACCACCAACTTTCTTAGTCCAGCTAAAATATTTGTTGGATGAATAAAGGAGGGCACTACAAAATTATGTGGATGATGCCCTCAAGGATATTAGAAATGATCTCCAACTGAAAGCAAATTTATAAGATTTGAACTTAATCTGCTGAAAGGAGAAACAGTCAAATTCTTCACAAGAGCTGCTGGAGCTGCAGAATTTACAATGGAGAAACTGGATGTGTTAGGCCAGAACATTGTTATTATCATAGAAAATTAAAAGATTCAGTCCAAGAATAGTATGACAATCCATGAAAATAATAAAATTTTGAGAAGTGAACAGAAGACAAAAATCTTCACAAAGATGGATGTCTGCACCAAGATGCTTGATGACCACATGTTGGAAGTCAATAATCATGTCACTGCTGGAGCGAACTACCTGGAAGTAGAGAGAAGCAAGGCAAGCTGCACCCAGACCAATACTTTATTTGAAGAAGCCAAAAGGGGGAGAGAGAAGCCATAAAGACCAATACCGAAAACATGGTCTGGGCAACAAATGTTGTGAGAGGCTCATTAGGATTAGAGCCAGTGCAATATGACAATATCCCAATGATGCCTGCTCAAGTGCTAGAAACATTGAACAAAAAACCTACTCAAGATAATCAAGAGTATGGGATGTATATAGAAGATCATGATAGTGCTGGTAATCAGCGGGGAGTGTAGTCTACTGCTGCTGAAATTCCCTCTTTCAGCCCCACTATAGACCAAGCACTAGAAACAAGACAAATGTCTGCTGAAACTGCTAAACCTGAAGAGGAAGTCAGGATGAGAATGAGAAAATATAGAGAAGAAATGGAGAAAAAACCTTATTTCAGGCAGTGGTGCCCAGAATCCAGATCCATCATCTTGCTTGCTTGGGATCAGGTCAAGAATAAAAAATCAGATAGAGGAAAATAGTATAGCAAAACTGAATGGGATAAGATGGAAAAGATGGACACAGAAAGAAGGATCTTCTGGACAAACAAAAAGGACAATCTTCTCACTCCTGATGTCGTGGAACCATCCAAATACTTCCTCAAGCCCTTCAGCTATTTTGAGAGATAAAAGGATAAAGCTGAAGCTAAAGCTGGAAAAGAAAAAGCTACTAAAGCTAAGGCTGTTGATGAAGCAAATAAGAAGGGAAAGAAGATAGCTGGAGCAGAAGACAAGCTGACAAAGAAATCCAGAAGCAATGGAATTATGATATGGGAACCTGAAACTTGAAATGTTTCAGGTTCTGCTTACAGGGCTAAGGCATGTGATAATTTTTTTAAATTGCACAAACATTTATTGCTTATGTAAATAAAAAGAACAATCATTTACTATAATCATGATTTGTTTGACTCATCAATTACTTTGATTTTGACTTATTTGCTACATCATTTGCTTTGTATATGATTTAACTGGATTATACGGTGATAATGTATTTTGTATATATATAGCATAAGTGTGTTAGTGTATACATTGGCTTAGATTTTGACTTCTTCAAATAGGGAGAGACTATTGGGTCCATTGATCCCAATGTGCTGGATTTGAAAACTGACCAACAAACATTGTATACACATGTGGTGATCTAACTTTTGTCCAAGTTTAATGATTGCAGATTGTCCCTGTAAGCAGTGATGGGGCAGATAGCCTAAGTGGCTGTAAGACCCTTTTTTTGCAAAACCAATAGGGTCTTATGCCCAGAAATGCCACTTTGCGGTGACACCAACATGCCGAGGAAGGCCGTCACTACAAAACGCTGATCCTATCGGCCATACCGATCGCAAAAGAGAAGAGTAAGTACAAGAGTAAAAGAAACTCAAATGCTTGTCCAGAGAAATGACATGAATATAAATAAATCACCACGAAGGGAGAGTCCACAGTAACGATAAATCAAGTACTAATAAAAAGGGCTCCTACCAAATACATCATGAAACTCACTACAAGTAACTCAATGCGAAAACAAATCTCTAATAAGTACTAATGATCGGGACTCACTGTCCCTGTTGTCTACACTCCTGTGCGAGACTGTTCTGTCTCCAAGCGCACCGATCTCTGGGGCTCCATCTGCTGGTTTGGCTCCACGTTCCCCTAAAATGATTTGGTCAATGACCGTTAGTCTAAAAGGCTAAATCCTATCATCCCCCAACCCTCCCCCATGGCTCCTAGGCACCGAGCATGGAGAAGAAATGGGAAGCTATTTAAGGTCGAGAGTAACAAAAGTAAGCAGGTGATGGCGGAACTAGTCTAACATGAGCATAAAAAACAACAAGTATAAGTAAGCAAATAGTAGGTAAGCAATATAAGAATACACCCGAAAAAGGTGAGCAAGTAAAGTACAATAAGGTATACTAAGTAAGTAACCATGACATATAGGAATGTCCATACAAACCTATGGACCAAGGGGTCATTTTGAAAGGTAAATTGTATAAAGAGTCTCATACCAATTTATATAATAGGTGTCAAGGGTTATATGCAATGAATATTCTATGACATGCAAATATGATATGATAAGAACATGTAAGTGCAACACACACACCCCACTCTGTGCACACAGACCTTTAGTTCCCCCTTTCTGGAGCCTAACCTCCCAGGAAACCTCCGTAGTGGCAAACAGAAGCGGTGGGTTGGGCCTCGCCCACCTCTAAACCGGTATCAGCACTACCAGTCAGACCTATCATATGCCTCAACACGGGTGCACTAAGTGGAGCCCCTGCGTACTCTTATCGGCTGGTGCACAAGACTTTATTTGGCTAAGTGTTAAACCACACTTGTCGAGTCAACGTATTGGTGTCAGTGCGACCACCCTCCAATACCGAAGAACAACCACCTTATACTTATGCACATGCAAAATTAATGTATTTTCCCACGAATCCAGAAATCCCCGGACTATCCCTTCTGTCACAAATATCTACCGAGCCAAAGCTCACCGTATTAACCCATCTTACTCAAATATCTACTAAGCCATCGGCTCACCGGGCAAACTTGCCCATCAGCAAACAACAGAGCCTACCGCTCGTGAAACCCAACTAACTCCCACAACACCAGGGAGTTTGCGTGTAATTGTAACCCTAGGGTACTTCTATTTACTCTTGTATTCCATTTAGTCTTACGGCTTACGTTAACCTTGGACTACCCAAGGCATTCCTTGTGAAGGGCTCTCGAGGGCACTAGAAACTACGATGGGCTGAAGCTCAAAGCTCCCTTTCATAAGGTACTTATTACTATTGGTATCTACCCATAACAAACCCCATTTTAAGTTAACTTAATCTAACCCTAGTGCATTTTGACTATCTTCTCTCTCTACATGTAGGACAATGTTTCGTGGATCCCGAGCACCATTTAAGAACAGTCAACACAATACTTCCACATCATGACTCCTAATAATGAACTCATTTTCACTTCACACAAAAAACAGTAAACTATTAACCCCATCTCCCTATGTCCATTCCACAAGTTTTCACAATTTCGTAGTTTTACTATATGCAGACCGATCTAAGCAACATGATGTACATGTTAGGAGGTACTCAGACTTTTCATCCAAAGGACCAAATATAATTATTGTGGGTCTATCATGACAAATGTATCCTAAATTCAGAGCCTTGTAATTTTCCTAATTAATTTGGCATTTATTAAATTTTTCCAAAAGTTAGGTCATGGGTAATTTTGGACATGAAGTAATATATTTCCTTAATTTATGCCCACCCAAAAATTATGAACACTATATGATGCCAAAATAATAGAGAATACTAAGTTTAACAAATTTCATAAAAGTATCAGCCCCTAAATAATTAATTCAAGATTAATACAATAAATAGGTTTAAAGAGAGAAGTACCTCAAAATATTATCCAGAAATTACAGAAAATTACTAGGGCTTTAATATGATCATAATCATCACAGAAAGTTTATAATTAAGTTAGTTTAACCATGATTTTATCAAAATCATTCAAAAGGGCAACATAAGATTATAACTACAAATATGATCTAATATCTTTTAAACATCCTACAATGATTTCCAGAGACTCATATTGTAATAAAAACTATTATACCAAAATATCATAAGGATCCAAGGTCATGTGGCCCTTAAATATTTTTATAAAAGGTATAGTCCTAAACTATCCCTAATTGGTTTAAGTTGTCTGTCTAAGTCTAAATATCACCAAATTCCTTCCTAGGGCTATTTACCACCCTAGGATTACATGGACTAAACCCCCCAAGTCCATACATGTACATATCACACCATGTCCATCACAAACCCATAAAGTTCAACCTTGGGGTTTGAACTAGGGTCCTATGGCAAATCCACCCTAATCCACCCAAAACTCCATGTGAGGTATTTAAAATAACCTTGGGGCTCTGGCCAAAGTCCCAACCCTTTGGGTGAGAATTGGCTCCTCCATGCCCCAAGTTCATTCTTTCCCTAATTAACCCTTAAATGGCAACACTTTGGTCTCACAAAAACCTATTCAAAACAGACCCAATTGGGCTGAGATTTTTATCATAGTGATGTCATGACCATAAGAGACAGATACAAAAAGTTTGGTAGGTTTAGAGGTCATTAGCCACTTAAATAATTCATTCATGGTTTATTAAATTTCTACAAAAACTTTAGGAAAATTTTTCCAAAAATTCTCATTTTTGGATATGTTATACGTATAGGTAAGTGTAACCCCCAGCCAAAATTTTAAGTCATTTAGATGGCTGGATTGATGGGGCACCAAAAACAATCTTCGATCTAGCCTAGGTATAGACCTCACCAAAATGGGTGCTGTGGTCTGACTTTAACTCCAAATTGGTTCAAAAATTTTAAATGAAAACTAGACTCATAGAGCTACAACTTTCATGTTGAACACTTTTACTTTAGGGGAACCTAAGTATTTTTAATAATTAATTTAATACAGCATAATAACGGTGACTGAAAATGAAATAAAATGAATTAATGGCACAAATCTTAAAGCATGATCGGATGGCCCTGACATCGTCTTCTTCCTCCAGCCAAAGGCCGTGATTTCAACGACCTGGAACATATTCCAAGTCCATTTTCCGGCCACCCCCAGCAACATCCCTGGCCGGCACACCACCACCACCTCCGTTGAGGTGGGGGCTATCGTCGGGCGGCGGCACGGCCGCCGGAGGGGCGGTTTCCAGCGAACCCGAGAGGTACAAAAAACCATGGAAATCTGAAATTTTTGTCTCCCAATCGGGCTCAATTGAACCCTATTTCTCTCCTAATTGATATAAGATTCTAGCCCACGAAGAGAGTAGAGGAGAACCTTTGTGGAGGGTTGTTGCCTTGCCGATCGCCGTCTTGCCATGGACGGTGGTGCGCTGCTCGGTGTCCTACAACAACACAACCAACTTGCTCAGTTTCTTCAGGGGAACGATGGAAACATCTCCTCTCAGCCCGGTGAAGCTTTTTAAAAGCCAAATGGGGAATATGGGTCTAACTTCAATGGCCATTAATGGTCGTGGGGGAGAGGTTCGACCATGGTAGAGCCCACTGAATCCAGCCTCTGTACAGCCTGGAAAACCCCTTGATCTTCTCCTAATTCATCAGGGGAGATGAATCAAGCCTTGGATATGAAGAGAGGAGGCCCCTTAGCCTTCCAAGGCATGAATGACCCTCTTTCTCTCTCTTTCTCTCTCCTCCTTATAGGGAAATGAGCTTTCTCTCTCCTAGTCACCATTTCCAGAAAATGAATGGCATTCCATGTAAATATCAGCCCCTATTATTGGTGTGTCAATCCAATTTGACTTAGCCCAAGTGGATTGGGCTAGGTTGGGTCAACTTCAGCTAATTTGACCAGAACTAAGGTTGTGTTGACTTTCATCAATTTGACCTTTTGGGTTGACCCCAATGGGTCCTTTGTTACCCATTGGCCTCCCCTAAGGTATAGGAAGACTTGGGTAGGGTTGGTTGGGCACCTTGTAGGACACTTGACCCTTATTTAGGGCACTTTGACCACATTAGTGTTTAAGTTGACTTTGGTCAACTTGACCACTTGGGTTGACCTAAATGGGTCATTAGTGACCCAATGAACCTCCTAAAGGGTTATGGAGGTTTAGGTGGGGGTTAAATTGGTTAAGGGAAGGTCATATGGCCCTAGATAGGTCACTTTGACCATTTTAGTGTTAGGGTTGACTTTTGTCAACTTGACCTTTTTAATTGACCCCAATGGGTCCTTATTGACCCAATGAACCTTATAAATGGCTAGGGATGTTGTGGTGGGGTCAAAGAGTTAAGGAGAGGCCCTAAAGTCAAACCCTAGGTTAGGTAATTGGAAAGTTTTATTTGCAGACCATGGTGATCTCACCTTCATTCCTAGGTTCATTTGGTCTTCTTTGACTTCCTAGGGCTTTGTCATGGCCTAGTCAGGACAAAACCACTTCTAGGGGTGTAGAAGTTTGAGGGATGTTACAAATCCAAATAAAATAATAATAATTTCGTCCTTGAAATTCAGGTTAGGCTTGTGGGGTTTCTTCTGAGAGTAACTGAATATAACATCCCTCAGAAATTGAACTTATACCTGATGCAAAGAGCTCTAGGTACTTCTACTACATCAGATTTAGTGGCTTCCAAGTATGCACCTCTTGTCCATGATTCCTCTACAAGACCATGACCAGCAGAACCTTCTCGCGATGCAGGACTCGCACTGTCGTATCATCTATCCTGACCGGCTCTAAGCAGACCGATTGATCAGAAGCTGCTGTGTCATCTATACTACTAACCTATAGCTCTGGTCATAGTAGAGCCTTCCTAAGAGAGGAGACATGGAATATGTCATACAAACCTGCCAACTCATACTGTAGCTCCAGTCTCTAAGCCAATGGGTCAATCGCTGTAGGATCGTATAGGGCCCCTATATCTCGGACTGAGCTTATTTCGCCAGCATACCTGTGAGACTCCATGCATCAGAAGTATCTTCAGGAACTCATGGTCTCCATCTTGAGACTCTACTTGGCAATGCCATGTGTCATAATATTTGGCTAGTCTGCTCTGGGCCTCCAGCATCCTATCTCTAATCAGTCACACCTGGGTATCTGTGTCCTCCACAAATTCCGAGCTGATTGCCTTTGGATGCTCAACCTAGGTCCAATACAGTGGAGTCCTGTACCTCCGTCCGTATAATGCCTCATTAGGTACATGCCTATGCTGGACTGATGACTGTTCTTATAAGAGAGCTTGATCAGCGACAAAAGTCTCTCTCATGGCTCTTCGTGATCCAGAATGTATAAGCGTAACAGATCTTTCGGTGATAGGGCGGTACGCTACATTTGCCCGTCTGTTTGAGGGTGGAGAGTTGTGTTGAATATCGACCGAGATCTCAGATAAGCCTAGACTGATCTTCTTTCATTGTGCATATACTATCCATCCCGATCTGATGCGATCGTCTTGAGCTCTTGACCTCCTCCAGCCGATAAACCTCACCGTGCGTCACAAAATCCATAACGTATTTCTTTATTCCGGTGAAATACACATTCAGATAAAAATAATTTTCTTCCGGTAATTTCAGTTCTCATTTGTAAGAGTAGACAACAACTCTATAAACTTCCTCTACACGATCATGTTCTTATTCTTTCGAGTACGCCTGAGTAATCAAGCAATTCAACTTTACGAGTCATATCTAAGGTCTACGTCCTTCAATATATTGTTTGCTAACTTCTTGCAGTTTTCGAGAGTCATTATAATTCTGATGTTACAACATAGCGATTTAATCTTATCTTCCCAGATATCGTGAATCTTGTTACCAGTCATCTAATTTCACATGATATCTTGTAATAGTTAAATCTCGTAATTACTCCTCCTTATTTCCATGTCATTGTCCTGATAATGCTACATATCATCATTCCAAACACGCTTTTACAAACGTTATCTTCGCCCGAATAACGTCGAATAAGATCAACTTCAATCTCACTATATTTGAGACAACACATCTTCTAAATTAGGTCTAAGGAAACCCAAGTCAATAACTAATTTGCGCAATTAACAAAAGACAAGCCCCAAATAAACAAAATACAATCCCCTACCTATCTTGGGCTGATATTACATATTATATTCATCCTAGCTGGGTGCACAATCACTAGGGAATCAACCCTAGATTTGGGGTTCCATCCTGAAACTTGTTGATATACTCCATACTTTAAACCCTCTGAGTCACATTTACGACAACCTTATCAGTGTCAAAATGTTCCCAATCTCAAATGGGTCTCTTCCGAACTTGTATTCCTATCTGACCCTCATTGTTTGTCTTGGTGGTTGTCTCCGGGTAATCTTGTTACTGGTACGAGGGTTAAGACAAAGTGTCTTCTGCCATTCTGCTAATAGATTATTAACTTCAATTCTCCTTAAGGCAGTCCTACCAGTTTGAGTAATTCTGGATAGGGACCATATGGACACCTCAGTTTATGTCTTAGGTAGCCATTCTCGTGTTAAATTCCTCCTTTATTCTCTTTGGGTATCTCCTTACCTTAACCAAGTTTGTACCGAAGGTCTATTTCTGACAAGGGCATAATATAAGTTGTCATGGTTAGTCATGTGTCCTAGTAGGTTGAGTCCAACTCATTGACTAGAGAATTATAAGATGAGATCTTGTTAGCCGGAGGTGCTCTCTGCTGGGGGCAGGGATTGCCGCAGGATATAAAGAAAAATCCAATTGTTAGCTAATGTACAAGTGGAACTAAAGTAAGGTGGAGATTTGCATGTGATTCCCCTTATGGGCACACCACAGCTTCCGCTGCTTAGTTTGTCCCAAAACTAAACTCGAGCGGGGGTGACACAGGGTTATTGGACTTCTACTCTTCCGATCGAGGTTTCTCTCTGATACCAATTTTTACGAACCTATTTTTTTTTTGCAAAACTAATAGGGTCTTATACCCAGAACCTCCTCTTTGCGGTGACAGCAACACGCACGGGAAGGTCGTCACTACAAAACGCCCATCCTGATGGCCATACCGATTGCAGAAGAGAATAGTAAGTACAAGAGTAAAAGAAACTCAAATGTTGGTGCACAAAAATCACAATGAATATAAATATATCTGTACGAAGGGAGAGTCAACAGTAATGATGAATCAAGTACTAATAAAAAGGGCTCCTGCCTGATACATCATGATCCTCACTATAATTCACTCAACACTGAAACAAATCTATAATAAGTACTAATGATCGGGACTCACTGTATCTGCTGCCTGCACTCCCGTACTAGACTGTCCCATCTCAAAGCGCACCGATCTCAGGGGCTGCATCTCCTGGTTCGGCTCAACAATCCCCTAAAATGATTTGGTCAACGACCGTTAGTCTAAAAGAATAAGTCCTATCATCCCCCACCACTCCCCATGGCTCTTAGGCACTAAGCGGGGAGAAGGAAAGGGAAGGTATTGAAGGTGGAGAGTAACAAAAGTAAGTAGGTGACGACGGAAATAGTCTAACATGAGCTTAAAATCACAGCAATTATAAGTAAGAAAATAATAGGTAAGCAATATAAGAGTACACATTAAAAAGGTGAGAAAGTAAAGTACAAGAAGGTATACTAAGTAAGTAACCATGACCTATAGGAATGCCCATACAAACCTATAGACCAAGGGGTCGATTTGCAAGGCCTATTGTATAAAGAGTCTCATACCCATTAATAAAATAGGTGTCAAGAGTTATATGCAATGAATGTTGTATGACATGCAAGAATGTTATGATAAGAACATGCAAGTGTAACACACACACCTGACTTTGTGTACACCGACCTTTAGTTCCCCCTTTCTAGAGCCTAACCTCCTAAGATACCTCCATAGTGGTAAACGGAAGCGGTGGGTTGGGTCTCGCCCACCTCTAAACTGGTAGCAGAACTACCAGTCAGACCTATCGTATCCTTCAAAGCTGGTGAACTAAGCTGACCTCTTGCATACTCTTGTCAGCTGGCGCACTGGACTTTATTTGGCTAAGTGCTAAACCACACTTCCCGAGTCAACATATTGGTGTCGGTGCCACGACCATCCAATACCAAAGACCCGCTGCCTTATACTTATGGACATGCAAGATTAATGTATTTTTCCACCGAGCTAGAGCTCTCCGGAATATCCCATCCATCAGAAATATCCACCGAGCCAAAGCTCGCCGGACTAACCCGTCTGACTCAAATATCTACTGAGCCATCGGTTCGCCGGGTAACCTGCCCATCACAAAACCACCGAGCATAACGCTCGTGAAACACAACTAACTCCCACATCATCGGGGAGTGTGAGTGTATGTGTAACCCTAGAGTATTTCTAATTACTCTTATATTCTGTTTAGTCTTACGGCTTATGTTAACCTTGCACTACCCAAGACATTCCCTATGAAGGGCTCTTGAGGGCACTCAGAACTATGATGGGCTGAAGCCCAAATCTCCCTTTCGTAAGGTACTTATTATTATTGGTATCTACCCATAACAAACCCCATTTTAAGTTAACTTAATTTAACCCTAGTGCATTTTGACTATCTTCTCTCATCACAGGTAGGACGATGTTTCGTCGATCCCGAGCACCATTTAACACAAGTCAACCCAATACTTCCACATCATGACTCCTAATGATGAACTAATTTTCACTTCACCGAAAAATCAGTAAACTATTAACCTCATCTCCCTATGTCCATTCCACAAGTTATCACAATTTCGCAGTTTTACTATATGCAGACCAATCTAAGCTATATGATGTACATGATAGGAGGTATTCCAAATTTTCATCCAAAGGCTCTAAAATAATTACTATGGGTCTACCATGATAAATTTAGCATAAATCCAGAGACTTGTAATTTTCCTAGTTAATTTGAAATTTATTAAATTTTCCCAAATGTTAGGCCTTGGGTAATTTTGAACATGAAGTACTAGATTTACATAAGTTATGGCCACCCAAAACTTATGTACACTATATAATGCCAAAATAACAGAGAATACTAAGTTTCATAAACTTTGATAAAAGTATCAGCCCCTAAATAATTAATTCAAGATAAATACAATAACTAGAATTAAAGAGAGAAGTACCTCGAAATATTATTCAAAAATTACACAAAACTTTACAGTGCTTTAATATGATCATAAATCATTACTGACTAAGTTTCATAACATTCTAAGTTATTTTAACCTTGATTTTATCAAAATCATTGATAGGGGAAACATAAAGGTTATAACTACAAATATGAGCTAATATATTTCAAACACCCTACAATGAATTCCAGAGAATCATACTGTAATAAAAACTCTTCTACCAAAATTTCATACGGATCCAATGTAATGTGACCCTTCAATAGATTTATAAAAGGTATTGGCCTAAACTATCCCTAATTGGTTGAAGTTGTGTACCTATGTCTAAATATCACCAAATTCATTCCTATGGTAATTTACCACACTAAGATTACATGGACTAAACCCCATCTCCATACATGTACATATCATACCATGTCCTTCACAAACCACCAAAGTTCAACCTTAGGATTTGAACTAGGGTCCTAGGGAAAATCATCCCTAATCCACCCCAAACTCCATGCGATGGTATTTAAACAAACCTTGGGGCTCTTGCCAAAGTCCCAACCCCTTTGGGTGAGAATGAGCCCCTCCATGCCCCAAGTTCACTCTTGCCCTAATTAACCCTTAAACTACCACACTTTGGTCTCACCAAAACCTATTCAAAACAGACCCAATTGGGCTGATATTTTTATCATAGTCATTCCATTACCCTAAGAGACAGACGCCAAAATTTTGGTGTGTTTAGAGGTCATTATACCCCTTAAATAATGCATACATGGTTTATTAAATTTCTACAACAACTTTAGGAAAAAATTTTCCAAAAATTCTGATTTTTGTATATGTTATAGGTATAGGTAAGAGGGACCCCCAGTCAAAATTTTAAGTCATTTGGATTTATGGATTGATGGGGGCACTCAAAACAATCTCTGATCTAGCCTAGGTATAAACCTCACCAAAATGAGTGATTTGGTTTGAATTTAACTCGAAATTGGTTAAAACAAATTTTAAGTGAAAATAGACTTAGAGGGCTACAACTTTCCTGTATACCACTTATACTGTAGGGGAACATAAGTATTTTTTAAAATTAATTTAATACATCAAAGTAATTGTGACAAAAATGAAATAAAATGAATTAATGGCTCGAATCTTAAAGCATGATCGGATGGCCCTGGCATCGTATTATTCCTCCAGCAAAATGCCGTGATTTCAACGACCTGGAGCATATTCCAAGTCCATTTTCCGGCCACCCGGCCACCTCCCTGACCGGCCACCACCACCACCTCTGTTGAAGTGGGGGTTATCGCCGGGCGGCGGCACGGCCGCCGGACAGGTCGTTTCCGGCGAAACCGAGAGGCAGAAAAAAACCATGGAAATCTAAAATTTTTCTCTCCCAATCGGGCTCAATTGAGCATAATTTCTCTTCTAATTGATCTAAGATTCTAGCCCATGAAGAAAGTAGTAGAGGAAGACCTTAGTGGAGGGTTGTTGCCATACCGATCGTCGTGTTGCCATGGAAGGTGGTGGTGGCACTTGGTATTCTGCAACAACACAACCAACTAGCTTGGTTTCTTCGGGGGAAGGGTGGAAATTTCCCCTCTCAACCTGGTGAATCTCTATAAAAAGCCAAATGGGGGAGAGGAGGGGTCTAACTTCAATGGCCATGGGGGAGAGGTTCGACCTTGGTAGAGCCCACTGAATCCAACCTCTGTACAGCCTGGAAAACCCCTTGATCTTCTCCTAATTCATCAGGGGAGATGAATCAAGCCTTGGATATGAAGAGAGGAGGCCCCTTAGCCTTCCAAGGCATGAATGACCCTCTTTCTCTCTCTTTCTCTCTCCTCCTTATAGGGAAAATGAGCTTTCTCTCTCCTAGTCACCATTTACAGAAAATAAATTACATTCCATGTAAATATCTGCACCTAAGGTTGGTGGGCCTCTCCAATTTGGCTTAGCACAAGTTGATTGGGCTAGGTTGTGTCAACTTGAGCTAATTTGACCCAAACTAAGGTTGAGTTGACTTTGGTCAATTTGACCTTTTGGGCTGACCCCAATGGGTCCCTGGTGACCCATTGTCCTCCCCTAAGGTTTAGGAAGACTTGGCTAGGTTTGGTTGGGCACCTTGTAGGCCACTTGCCCCTAATTTAGGGCACTTTGACCACTTTAGTGTTTAAGTTGACTTTGGTCAACTTGACCACTTGGGTTGACCCAAATGGGTCCTTCGTTACCCAATGAACCTCCTAAATGGATAGGGAGGTTTATTTCGGGGTCAAATTGGCTAAGGGAAGGACCTCTGGCCCTAGATAGAGCACTTTGACCATTTTAGGGTTAGGGTTGACTTCGGTCAACTTGACCTTTTTAATTGACCCCAATGGGTTCTTGGTGACCCAATGAACCTTCTAAAGGGATAGAGATTTTATGGTGGGGTCAAAGAGTCAAGGTGAGGCCCTAAAGTTAAAACCTGTGTTAGGTAATTGGAAAGTGTTATTTGCATACCATGGTGATCTTACCTTCATTCCTAGGTTCACTTGGTCTTCGTTGGCTTCCTAGGGTTTTGTCATTACCTAGTCAGGACAAAACCACTTTTAGGGGTCCAGTAGTTTGATGTATGTTACAGTGGAAAAGTCAGGTATGTTCTTACCTAAGTGATGAAAAGACAAAAAATTATCTAAGTCCACAGGCATTGAATGAAGGTCATTTACTCAACGCCAGATGACTTATAGCGCTGAGTAAAGCCTATTTAGTCAATGCCATGAAGTGGGAAGCTTAGAATGTGGCCAAGTCCACATGCATTGATTGAAGTCAACTCACTCAACGCCATACAACAAAAGGATGTGAGTCAGGCTAATACAGTCAAAGCCTAAAGAAAAATGAGCTGAAAAGTGGCTAAGTCCACATGCATTGAGTGTATCTCACTCGCTCAACGCCTTGGCTTCAATATTGCTGAATAGCTAAGCTCATAGTTCGTCAAACTAAGTTCTAAGTTCATCGAGTTGAACTTTCACTCATTCTTCGAGCTGAGCTCAGAGTTCGTCGAACTAAACTCTAAATTCGTTGAACTAAGCTATTACTTATTCATGAAATTGTGCTCAAAGTTCGTCGATTTGTGTTGTAAGATCGTCGAACTCAAACTGAACTCTGAAACAAAAAATTTGGGTATGGCAGAAAGCATTGAGTGAGGCATGGTCACTCAATGCTCTCAACTCCATGACACATAATTAGTTAAAATATAAAAGCGTTGAGTGATCCATGCTAACTCAATGCTCTCAACACTTAAGATGCTGAAGAAGCAGAAATGTCTAACAAAAAGCGTTGAGTGAGGCATATTCACTCAATGCTCACAATGCCTAAAATGCAGAATCAATTAAGGCACAAGACGTTGAGTGAAGTATGTTCACTCAACACTCTCAACGCTATGCGTGCAGAAGTGGCTGCTAATAGGGTTAAATCAAAAAGCATTGAGTGAGCCTTACTCACTCAATGCTGTCAATGCCTAGATAGACAAAAATGTCTAAGTACTTTGGCATTGAGTGAAGCTCATTCACTCATTGCCTATACTGTTATTGCTTGAATTTTGACTAAGTCTTCAGGTGCTAATGTGAGCAAGTCAAAAAGTAAACAATATTCAAATTGTGAGAAGCAAAGCCACAATATATGACAAAAAGCACCGCAGGCCTGCTGTATGACAGTTAGGCATTAAAGAAAGTATGCAGCCAGCATGAATGAAGTGGGACCCACTGTTAAAAGAGTTGTTGGGTTACATTAAATAAAAAGAGAAGCTCTTTACAAAAGGTGTAGCTATTACAGTAGTTCTTCCTAATCGCCACTGTTATGGGTGTGCCTGAAGAACAGAGAGCCCAAGACAAGTAAGTCTAGAGGCATATCATGTGCGTTGTTGATATCAATATTTTCAATAGCAAGATTGCTAGAGACATCTTCATTTGCACCAGCTATCAAGCTCACGGTGATTCATTGAGAATGAGATAGTAGATAGGGCCGACCCTTACTACAGGTTCTTCACAGATCCAGACAAGAAATTCTAAAGAATATTCTCTTTGGGAGCTATGAATAATGAGATAGAACTGAGCAGTTGACTTAGTTCAGAAAGGTGCAAAGAAGCTAATCTAGAAGTTGCTTCCAGCATAAGACAAAACATCTACATCATTGTTTTGGAGAAGTGCCTTGACCAATAGGAGGTCTTGGAGGAGACTGAGAGATCCTGAGGGATCTCAAGTGTAAGCTCTTTGGAGCATTATTTTGGAGAAGTTCCTTGACCAATAGGAAGTTGACAAGGTGGGAGAAGAGTGGATGTACCCAAAGATTGGGGAACCACTATAAATCTATGTGTACTCTGTTGTATTGGTTTTCTTTGTACAGGTATCTCATCTTGAAAGAAGAAATTAATCATCCAATAAAGCATCAAACTAAAAGAAAACAAAAGTTAGTCACTAAGGACTAAGAAACCTATTCAGCCCCCCCCCCCCCTCTTGGTGATTTAGCTATCCTTGAAATAAAGATTTTCACGCACCTTATCTACATCAGTGAGCTTGTGCCACTCGAAATAACACTCGATCTCCATATCCCAGTCTAAAAAGACATGGGCTTCACCAAATCCATTGTATGATGGGGGTTTGACTAGGACTGCCCTAGTAATATCAAACATAAATGAGGCCTGGTTATTGTGAACCGGTGCACACTTGTCGATATTATTATTAATATTATTATTATGGTTATTCCCTTCATCATGTGGGTTGGCGGCTTGATTTCGGGGAGCTGCTTGATTTAATCATAATTCGTGAAGCATCTCCCTAATCTCCTTCAACTGATCTGTGAACTCCTGGTGGAGTTCTTCAATCGCTGTGGGAACGTGACCTGCATCTCGCTCGTCCACCATGTTGTAGGAAGACGGGAAATACTTTGTGCCTAATATAGTGTGCTTGCAAACAAATAGTGGTTGTGACCCAAGGAAATTACAACGGATAGAATAGTTCCCGCTTAATAGCTAGGGCAGAAAAATATTTTTTTTTATTTTCATAATGAAAATAAATAAGATATTATTAAAATAAATTTTGAATTTTTTTGCAGAAAAAATAAAAATTTAGGTTGTTATTGGCAGACCATAAGAAATTTGTTGTGTAATTCTTTACAAATAAACGTGCAAGACAAGTGCGTGTTGCATCCTAAGAAAAGTGGTAGGTTGCCAATTAGGAAATTGACGTGAATCTCCCTCTGATACCAAATTGATGCAGGCTCACACGTTGATACCGAAATTCAAGAACTAAACATGAATGTCTCTCTGTGATCCAATTCTACACTCGCACAAACTTTCAATGCAACGCACACGTTATTCAATTTTATTAATTAAATGATAATGTGCGGGTAGCCAATCCATTTAAGATCGAACAATAGCTATAGTCCGATATTCTTTCAGGATAAAAGGACCCACCCGGTCAAATCGAGCGGATGTTGTACAAAAAGAGATCTCTCAAAAAATATATGATTTAGAAACAATAGATCTCTCCCAATAAAGAAAAAATGAGGTTCGCCAATCCTCTCGAACTTAAATGAAATTAAGATAGAGAACAAATCAATCGAAGAGAACCACGATTAATCCAATGATTCAAAGATCATGCTAAAGTAAATCCACTACAAAGAAAATCTAGAGAGGGATACACACAAGTAGAAAGTTTCGTTACCCAATCGGAATGGGTGATTCTGATTCACTAATTTGGATCGCTCTTCAACGGCTCTGTCGGAGTCATGCCAAGAGGAGGTAAACATGCCTTCCTTCTTCACTTCACACCGGAGTTGGTTAACAAGGGGGATCTCTGCTCCTTGGCCGACTTCTTTATGGAGGTGGCCGGCTAGATTTCCCAAATAGGAAAGAGAGGTGGTGGTTTTGGTGTTGGCCAAATCCTTAAGGGCTTGGGGAGGCCGTCGGCTTGGAGGAATTTGGTGAAAGAGGTGCTGGCTGAAGCTCTTCAAAAGGGAGAGAAGAGACGGGGCCGACAACTTGGAGGGGGTGGGGAGAGAGGGGGGAGGCCAGTGATTTTGAGAGGAAGAGGAGGGAGGCTCAACAAGTTAGTTGTTTGTCTTCATCATCGACTACATTAAGATCAGAACAGATCTCTGAAGAGGAGAAAGAAAGTTAGCTGGTGCCCTTTTCCATCTGCACTAGCAGGTTCTTCACAGATCTAGTGGTATAACTCTGCTGAATATTTACTGGAGGCTGTGAAGAAGAAGTTATGTCTTAATCTCCTCAGCTCAGGAAAGGTAGAAGAAATAGAGCAGTTAACTGCTAGTTACTTCCGACACAAGTCAAAGCATCCTGAAGATCTACATCCTTATTGCTATGAAAAAAGTAGTGTTGGGATTCTCTCAGCCTAGCTAGCAGCAAGTTTTGCTGTAGTGACTTCGTAGTTCCAGCAGTAAAAATCCCTGGTGCTGAGAAGAAGTTCGGACAGAGTATATCACAATTCAGGTAAAAATTAGACTCAGAAAATATTTTCCTGGAGTCAGAGTGGGGCTGAGTTTATCTCTATCAAGAACCTTGGCACAAAAAACTACTCTTGTGTCAAGATCAACCATACAACCAACTTCCATCTTGTAGAATCCTTTTGTATCTGAGTGGTAGTAGCAAATTTTCTCTGAGGTACGATAATTTTGAGAATATGAGTTCTAGGACTTAGTTTCAAGTCTGAGGTAGATGAGTCATTCTCACTGAGCTGTAGGGCACTTGTTCCTGAGGTAGAATCTGGCTGTAGATCTGATGTAGGGCCTTTTTGCATGAGATTGTAGGAGAGTCATTCTCTGAGGTAGGATACCTAGTGGATCTGACATAGGGCTGTCCTCCTAGCCTGAGTGTAGGGACTCTGGCCCGAGGTAGGTGTTTTGCTAATCACTGAGTTGTAGGTCTTTATGGCTGAGATGTAAGACTTGGAGGAGACGGAGGTATCCTGAGGGATCTGAGGTGTAAGCTCTTTGGAGTATAGTTTTGTAGAAGTGCCTTGCCCAACAAGATAGTTTGATTGGTGGGTGAGAATATGGATGTACCCTTGTTAGGGGAACCACTATAAATCTTGTGTGTACCTTCTGTGTTTGTTGTGTTGCAGGTTACATATCTTGAAAGCAAAATCCAACCAACTATTAAAGCACATAAAAGAAGGAAATTTAAATATAAGTCACTATGGACTAAGAAACTTATTCACCCCCCCCCCCCCTCTAGGAGATTTAGCTATCCTTGAAATCAAATACTTTCAGTGATGAAAGGTCCATCTTTGGTTGTCACAAAGATCATTGGGTTAGAGGCTTCCATAAACAACCTGACCGTCTCTTTCCAAATTCCAAAACTCTCCTTCTTGTAGATGGGGAGTTTCATGGAACCAAGATCATTATGGTTCTCACCTGGTCCTATAAGTATACTTCTTTCAGCTACACTTGGATTTCTACTCTGTCTGTTAAGTCTTCTTGAGTAACCTCCCTATGATATAACTTGAAATTCTTTAATTAAAAGGTAGTTAAATACCTAGAGGGGGGGGGGGGTGAGTAGGTTATCTATTCTTTTAAGATTTTCTTTAACTTGGCATTTTGTGTGTTAGCTAGGTTAGCTTGCTTTCAAGACAATCCACAAAAGTACACACAATATTTATAGTAGTTCCCCAGATTATGTGTACGTCCACTATCCCTCACCTTTCTAACATCTTGTTAGACAAGACCCTTCTCCAAAACTTAACTCCTAAGAGCTTACAACCTAGGTCCCATAGGATCTCTCAGTCTACTCCAAGACCTATAACTCAGGGACAAGGCCATACCTCAGGGCAAGCTTGCTCCTATATATCTGTGATCAAAAGACCACTTACCTCAGACTTGAACACAAGTCCTACATCTCAGGGTATGGAGGTTAGCCCTATAACTTAGAGAGTAAAATTCTCCTACAGCTCAGATCTATTAAGATTCTACCTCAAGCCAAAGGCCCTACCTCAGGCACACTGGCCCTACACTCAGATCCAAAAGGATCCTACAGCTCAGATCCAAGATTTTATCCAACAAAAAGTAAGTTTAGTTTGTTGTTGTGGTTGATTTGACACCGAAGAAATTTCTCTGTGCCTATCCTCCTGGACTGAGTTTACCTCAGCCCTACCTTTTTCTTAGCAACATGAAAATGAATTTTTTAGTAGACTACTGCTTGTGCTAGAAGTATCTTAGAAACCAAAGTCTTTGAACTTGTTGTTGAAGGCAAAGGAGTAGATATTTATTTTTCTTCTTCAAATAGCTAACCTTGACTGTAGAAAATTGAAGTCTCTACTTCTTCTTCTTTCTTAGAAACACTTTTCTGAAGTTGTTGTAGCTGATGAAAATAGCTACAGCTAACTTGAGGAACTTTTAGATTGATTGATTCAACTTCTTTCTTCAAGCACGAGAACAATGACGATGAAGATGAATTTCAGCTGTAGATTTTCGAAATGAATAAAACCCTAAAAGTTTAGTTCCATCTCCCGATCATGTCCCTTTTATCTTCCGCTAATTAACGACTTCAAGAAGCAATGGGGACCACATGTAGTTTTTTGCTGCAACTTGCTTTAGCAGTAAGAGTCATACAGTAGGCCTGCGACACCGTTTGTCATGTACTGTAGTAATCCCGTAACATTTTGAATTTTGATGACATCAACACGTGTGGACTTAGTAAAATTCAAACATTTTAGTATAGACATTGAGCGAGCAAACTTCAGTCAATGTCAATACACTTAGACATTTTTTCTATCACTAGGCGTTGAGTGAGTAAGCTTGACTCAACGCCAAAACACTTAGACAGATTTTCTGTCACTAAGCATAGAGTGAATAAGCTTGACTCAATGCCAAAACACTTAGATAGATTTTTTGTCACTAGGCATTGGGTGAGTAAGCTTGAATCAATGCCAAAACACTTAGACAGATTTTCTTTCATTAGGCGTTGAGTGAATAAGCTTAAATCAATGGCAAAACACTTAGCCAATAATTTTGTTATGGAAGCATTGAGAGTGTTGAGTGATCCTTCCTCTATCAACGCTTTTGTACTTACAAAGATTTTTCTGTCTTTATTCTTTAATCTTTGACTGCGTGAGCTTGTCTCAACGCTTCTTTGTATATGACGATGCATGAACTAGCTTCACTCAACGCCTGTGGACTTAGCCACATTTTCTTCCTAGCAAATAGTCATGCTTGACTAACTTGAGTTTACTCAACCCTTCTTATTGTATGGTGTTAAGTGAACTGGCTTCACTCAATGATTGTGGACTTATCCACTTTCCTACCTTGCCAATGCTGAAGGGCATTGACTATCCTATCTTCTCTCAGCACTTTTTGGCATTTGACATTGAGTGAGCTTGCTTCACTTAATGTCGGTAGACTTAACCACAGTTCTTTGTATCAGGCGTTGAGTGAGTTGTCCTCACTCAAAGACTGTGGACTTAGACAGATTTTCTATCTTTCCACCTCTCTAACTTGTGACCACCTGTCACTACCACATGGAATACCTGTCCAATCAATGTGACAAGGATCAACCTTCATGCATGAACTTGAACATACATAAAATACAACTATATGTATACCATTGACTTGTTTGACTTCTACATATCTGGGACATTATGAGTAATGGACCCAGTAGAAACTTAAAGACACATGAACTTGAATTGAAGATTCAAGATAAGGTTTACCCCAGGGAGATAAAGAAGAAGGGGTTGGCACTGAAGATGACAATGGAGAGAAAGGTTGCTGAAGAGTCTGAGGAAGATGACGAGGAAATCCTCTATGTCTAGGAATTCAAGAGGTTCATGAACAATCCAATGTGGCAAGGAAAATTCAATAAATTCCTGAAGAGACGAGCTGAAGAAGATAGGAGGGGGAATAAGCCGTCCAAGGAGATGAAGAGCAAAGATTAGAAGTCCCGGCCTAAGTGTTATCACTATCACAAGCCTGGGCACACAAAGAGGGAATGTCCAAGACTTTAGGCGGAGGAAAAGGAGAAGCAAAGACGACACAAAGGTAAGAAGAAGGTGTTGAAGGCATTAACTTGAGATGATGATGGATCTGATGAGTCAATCACCTCTGACTTGAGTAGTGAAGATGAGGCAACTATGTGCCTCATGGGGAGAAATCAAGAAAAATCTGACGATGAGTTCAGTGTCCAGAGCGACACTGAGGTAACCCCATCCTCTTATAATGAACTTCGTAAGATTTATGAACAGCTATGTAAGAAGCTAGATAGTGTTATACTTGAAAAGAAATCCATTCGAAATGAAAATAAGAGAATTAAAAAGGACTTAGAAAATATAAAAAATGAATTAATATAGTGTGGCAAAGAGAAGATCGAGTGTCTAGAGTGTCCTCACTTGATTACAATGATCGAAGATCAAAAAGCTTGTCTCTCCAAGACATCGTTGAAAACCAACAATCTCATCAATTAAAAGAATGTCTTGGAGAAAAGTCTTCAAATGCCTCTTGCCAAAATAGAGGAGGACAAACAACAGTTCGCCAATCGGTGTGTTATGCTAGTTACTAAGAACACTGCACTAAAGTCGAGGATCCATGATCTCAATTATACTATATATAAATTTGGAATATGGCAAAAAAACACTGAACATGTTGGGTGCTCAGTGTCTTGGATCTGGAAAATTTGGACTAGGATATGTAATTCTGTTGCCACCACCGAGTGACAATCATAGTCAATCTAAGACTTAAACAAATCATAAGAAATTACACAATAAGATCAACAGTTTTGAAGGGTTATCCCCATCCTCAAGCACGAGCTATAAGAACATAATAAAGGCAGCATCCACTGCCTATGATTTGTGTGCAAACTGTTAGAGGTTTGGTGACACATTTGGGTCGTGTCTGAGGAAAGGTAACAAGATAGCTATGTAAGTCTGGCTACCAAAGTATTCTACCTATCGTATGTGTAGAACAACTTAGGTAACCATATATTTACCCTTATCTTCTTTTTAGGTATGTTGGCAGGCTAAGGATTAGGAGAACATGTGGTACTTGGACTCCATGTGTTCCAAGCACATGACAAGAGATAAAGACAAGTTCCTTAGCTTGCAAAAGAAGAAGGGAGATATGGTGACATTTGGAGACAATAGCAAAGGACATGTTGGGTCCGGCGTTCCTTCACTTGACCCGTGACGCTCTTCTACTTATTTAAGAAATTAAGTAGCACCCTTTCCAATAGTCCGGGCTTCTGGAATAGTTGGTTATGCGCTTGATCCTTAAATTGTTATCAGAGTAGGTCACGGGTTCAAGAGCGGGGGAGCGCTATTAAATCCTGATTTTTCCCTTCTACCTGTGTGGGTCCGGCGGGTCAGGCAACCGTCGACATGTGGTAACCCCACCTCTGAGCCGTGCAACCATGGACATGTGGTAACCCCACCTCTGAGCCGTGTGGGCCATGTGGTAACCCCACCTCTGAGCCATGTGGGCCATGTGGTAACTCCACCTCTGAGCCGACGGGTTGTGCTGGATGCCAGGGGGGATTGTTGGGTCCGGCGTTCCTTCACTTGACCCGTGGTGCTCTTCTACTTATTTAAGAAATTAAGTAGCACCCTTTCCAACAGTCCGGGCTTTTGAATAGTTGGTTATGCGCTTGATCCTTCAGGACACATTCTTGGAATTGGCACCATAGGTAACAAATCATTTTTTATTCCTAATGTACTGTTTGTAAATGGATTTAGGAATAATCTAATTTCTATTAGCCAACTTTGTAATAAGGGTCTAAATGTTATACTTGAATCGTCTACAAATACTTGCAAAATTCTTGATGCTGAAACTAATAGTGTTTTACTTGTTGCTCAAAGAACTCATAATGTTTATTTATTAGCTTTGAGGATATATCTGCTTTTGATTTGAAATGCTTAGTTATCAAGAATGAGGAATTATATCTTTGGAATTGAAGACAAGGACACTCAGGAAGTAAATTTATTGCCAAACTATTAAAAAATAAATTTGTTCATGGAATTCCAAAACTAAGTGATAATTTAAACTCTTTATGCGCTCCATGTTAGAAAGGGAAATTCATTAAAATATCATTCAAAAGTAAAAATGATATTTCCATCACTAGGGCGCTTGAACTCATTCACATGGATCTATTTGGTTCTCTTAGTACATGTAGTCTAGGTGGAAAACGATATACTTTTGTTCTTATGGATGATTACTCCCGTTATTGTTGGGCAATCTTCCTTACGAACAAATCTGACACGTTCCTTGAGTTCACTAATTTATGCACTAGACTTCAAAATGATAAGAAACTAAATATAAAATGCATAAGGTCTGATCATGTGGGCGGATTTAAGAACGAGAATTTCACGATCTATTGTAATAACTTATAAATTAAACATGAATTCTCCGCTCCACGCACTCCTCAACAAAACGGGGTAGTAGAGAGAAAGAACCACATGCTTCAAGAGTTAGCATGCACAATGCTCGCCGAGTTCAGCTTGCATCAATATTTTTGGGCTGAAGTGGTTAACACAGTGATGAGTCCAAATATTACGCTGATTTTTGGACTCATCTAGGCCAGGTTTATCGTCTTAGCACTGCACTTGAGAGCTATAACTGCTTATATTTGCTTACTTGCCTATTTCATGATTAAGTGCACTTTAGGCCCGTTTTCTGTGTGCTTTAGATGTTTCTGTATTTCCGTTTCTTTTTCTTGTTCTCTCGTCGTGTCTTGAGAATGTGGTGTCCACTTTTGGTGGCCTATCTGCCTCTTCTGCTGGTGCATGGGTCGTGTGCGTGCTACGGAACCGCTCGAGAGACCCCGACGATACAGGAACACTGTGCACGATCACTCGACTCACTGCGCATGACCACCGGTCGTGCGCCACTGATCGTGCGCATATCTACTGATGTTTCTGTCCAAGTTGCAGGTTTAATTGGAAATTGCGCACGATCATCGACCGACAGTGCGCACGACCACTGGTCGTGTGCTCTGCTTATTTTGCCTCCGCTTTTAAGGGCCTGCTCCGCGATTTAGGGCAACACTAGTCATTTTCTGTGATCGGAGAGTCCACGGGAAGTGTCGTTCTACTTCTCTAGCTGCTCCATCCACCTTCATCGGGAGTCTGTAGCCATTGATTCTTAAGCTTTCCAAACCCTCCGGCGAAGCTCCCGGCCATTGATGACCTCAACTCCAAGCTTTCCACCAGAGTTGGAGAAGAAGAGGACCTAGAGAATGGACTCAAAGGACTTCGAGGTGACAGCTCATTGGTACCGGAAGCCTCCTCGGACTGAGCCCGGAAGTGGATTGACAACTCGCTATTCCGGCCACGACCTGGGTGGACCTTCACCCTCTAGTGGTTTACTCCACTTCCACTTCCTCCGTTGTATGGAATAATTTGATATTATAATGAACTACATTTTCCACTCTATATCTAAGTGGATGTTTGTAGTTTTCATTTGATTTTGAGTTATGTGTTGTGAATGCGCCTCGCCCACTCCACATCCACTCCATATCCTTGTTTCACCCGATTGCACTCCGCACAAGAGCACTTCCATCCATTAGCTTTCCGTCCACTCGCCCAACAGAAGTTCGGCATCGTGGCTGATACACTCACCTCACCTTGCGAAGCGGTGCTTTCGACCCACATAGCCTTAATTAGTTTATTAGATCAAGAAACCACAATCTCACAAGCCCCCTTTTTAATCTTTTCTAAGTATAACCCTCATAATGATATTTTCTGTACTATCGCTGCTCTATGCTAATTGCATTCCTCAAGAGACCGATACTCAGGGATTTATTCCCAAAATTTATTACTTGTTCGACCGGTGTGCTTGTCGATTTCCACGAATCAAGTTTTTGGCGCCGTTGCCGGGGAATGCAACTATAGAGCGACTCAGGATGACTGAAAATATTGTTATAAGAGTTAGTATTTTTGACTGCAGTTTCCTCTAGTGTTTTCCGCAGTGAATGCAGGGTCGAGGCACAAGAGATCTAGTGGCCTACAAACCCCTCTTCATTCAAGCCACTTTCAATGACTACTATTCAGCAGCAGACTGACCTCATCGAAACGGGAAATAACAGTTACGAGATCTCGCCTGACCTCATCGAATACATCATCGAAAACTGCCAATTCTGCGGAGACGGAAATGTAGATACATTATGCCACGTGTAGAGGTACTTAGAAATTTACAACACTTGTACGCCAAACGATGCCAAAAGCGAGCAGCAGAGGATCCGACTCTTCTCCTTCTCCATGAAAGACGAAGCAAAGAGATGGTATCAAGATATCCAAAGGGAATATCCTCATCCTGGAAACAACTCGAATGGAAATTCTTGGACAAATTCCGACAACAAATGCTAGCAATATACAATTACAAGGAGCTCATAACCTTCACCCAAAGAAATGAAGAGACCTTGTTCGATACATGGGAGAGTTTCCAGTCCCTGCAAAGGGGATTCTGCAGAGTGGAAATGTCAGACATCCTCCTAATCCAAACTTTCTACTTCGGCATCTCAGACAGATTCCAGCCATTACTCGACGTCGTAGCTGGCAGAACTCTGTTTAACAAATCCAGCGAGGATGCCTGGGAAGTAATAGAAAACATTTCCCAAACTAGTTGGCATTGGAACTCTCCGCCTTCTCCCGACCCTACGGTAGAGATAAATTCAGTAGTCTCTAATGAATCCACCGACCGCAATCCATCGTAAAAGACAGAGCAATTTTTCGCTTATGCGTGCAAAATGATGGAAATGTTCAACGACCGAGCCACCACCTTTCATCGCCTACAAACCGCCATAGCGATTCTCACGGAAACGTTATTATGTTCAGTCGATCAGAAACAGGAAAATGTACATAAAATGAGATTGAGAAGCGGAAAAAGCCTAGAGAGGGCCTCGCCTCCTGATCTTCCCGCACAATCACTCCGCGAGCCCATTGCCGATTCGATAAAGGAACCTTCGTCCTCACCAACCGAGCAAGAACCCATGGCAGTACCACAAGCTGTGAAGAATGCAGTGAAGCTACCATTTCCCCACCGACTGCAAAACGAAATGGTTAAAAAGCAATTCCATAAATTCCTCGAGATCATGAAAGGAGTCCAAATAAGCATACCTCTGACAGAAGCTATCACTCAGATCCCAGGATACTCCAAGTTCCTAAAGAACCTCATCTCGAGGCGTAAATCTTTAGAAGACTGAAAATGAGCAAACCTCACCGAAGAATGCTCAACTCTCCTCGCCAACTATTCCCCAACAAAACGCAGAGATCCGGGCAGTTTCACCATCCACTGCAGAACCGGCCTCCACAGTTCGGCTCCGCATTATGTGATTTGGGAGCTTCGATAAATTTAATGTCGGTCTCCATCTTCCACGAGCTAGGAGTTGGGATTCTATAGCCCACACACCTGAGGTTGCAATTATCTGATAGATCGATAAAAAAACCAGCCGGGATAGTCTAAGACCTCACTGTCATGGTCAACAACATCACCTTCCCAGCAAATTTCGTCATCCTCGACATGATGGCCGATCCCAAAGTACCTATAATCCTAGGACGACCCTTCCTCGCCACAGCCCGTGGCATTATAATCGTCGACCAAGGAGAGCTAACCCTAATCCTCGGGGAAGAATCGATTTCTTTCAACGTCCACGAACCTCCCCAAGATCTCAAAATCACCAACTATGAAGAAGCAGATTTGATAGACAAACCAGACATGCACAGTGAAATGATTCTTGACCAAGCCGAGCCAGCGTAGGAAGAGGAAGATGCACTCTACACAACCGTCCGAACTAATGTCCCGAGAAACCCGCATCCGACCAAATAACATTTCATCGCATCTACCATCACACCTACTGCCGCAACTCTGAAGCCGCTGCCCGAATCCCTGAAATAGGTTTTCCTAGAGGAAGGAACAGCATGCCCGGTCATCATCTCCGCATCCCTCTCTGCCGACAACGAACTCGCCCTGGTCGATGTCTTATAGAAATACAAAAATGTTTTTGGACAATCATTAGCCGACATAAAAGGGATCAGCCCGACATTTTGCATGCACAAGATTCTTCTTGAAGATCAATACAAACCGTCGGCACAACCTCAAAGGAGACTGAACCCCAAGATGCATGAAGTGGTACAGGCAGAAGTAATAAAATTGCTTGACGCGGGTGTCATTTACCCAATCTGCGACAGCAAATGGGTAAGCCCAGTACACGTGGTGCCCAAAAAGGGCGGGATTACCGTGGTGGCCAACGAAAAGAATGAATTATTACCCACCCGCGTGGTCACCGGGTGGAGAGTCTACATAGACTATCGAAAACTGAATGAGGCTACATGCAAAGATCACTTCCCGCTACCCTTCATCGACCATATGCTGGAAAAATTGGCCGGTCAGGAATACTATTGTTTCCTCGACGGGTATTCAGGATACAATCAAATCACAGTTGACCCCGACGACCAAGACAAAATGATGTTCACGTGCCCATCCGGATCCTTCACATTCAGGAGAATGCCATTCGGAATGTGCAACGGCCCAGCAACCTTCCAGCGACGTGTGATCGCCATCTTCGACGACATGATTGGGGACTTTCTCGAAGTCTTCATGGACGACTTTTCCCATTTCGGGAACAGCTTTGATTCCTGCCTCACGAATCTAGCCAAAGCTTTGAAGCTGTGCGAAGATACAAACTTCGTCTTGAATTGGGAAAAGTGCCATTTCATGGTTCGCGAGGGCATCGTCTTAGGTCACAAAGTCTCTCACAGGGGGCTCGAAGTCGACCAAGTGAAAGTCAGCATCATCAAAAATCTTCCTCCTCCATCTTCCGCCAAGGGTATCCGAAGCTTCTTGGGACACGCCGACTTCTACAAAAGATTCATCAGTAATTTCTCATCAATATCCAAGCCTCTCACAAATCTGCTGGCCAAGGACACCCAGTTTGACTTTGAAAAAAAATGTATGCAAGCCTTTGAGACTCTCAAAGACCGACTCATCTCCGCTCCAATCTTGGGGCACCAGATTGGACTTTGCCCTTCGAAGTCATGTGCGACGCAAGCGATGTTGCAGTCGGAGGGGTGCTCGGTCAAAGAAAAAACAAAATCTTTTATACTATCTCCTACGCCAGCCGGACCCTCAACGATGCCCAACTGAATTATAACACTACAGAAAAGGAGCTATTGTCAGTATTCTTCGCTTTCAAAAAATTCCATTCGTACTTAGTATTATCTAAGGCCATTGTCTACACTGACCATGCTACACTAAGGTATTTATTCAAGAAGAAAGTCGCCAAGCCCCGGCTAATCCATTGGATTCTTCTACTACAAGAATATTACATCGAGATCCGAGACAAGAAAGGGGTAGAGAACATCATCGTCGATCACCTATCAAGATTGGAGAGCGACACCGAAGGAGCTGCACACATCTGCAAACGCAACGAGATTGCCGACTACTTCCCAGATAAAATATTATTTGCCATCTTTTCGCTCACTCCGACAATCCCGTGGTACGAAGATATGGCCAACTACCTCGCTTGCAAATCTTTCTCCCCTAACCTATCATCGCAGCAAAAGCGAAAACTACTGTCCGATGCCAAATACTATTTCTGGGAAGACCCGTTACTATTCCGTACTTGCAATGACGACATCATCAGGCACTGCGTACCCGAGACCGAAATCCAATTTGTCTTAACACACTGCCACGACCGGGAGGCCGACGGTCATTTCGGGGCCACCAGAACATCACGCAAGGTACTGCAATGTGGCCTATTTTGGCCAACCCTTTTTAGAGACACCCAAGAAGAGGTCGCAAAATGCAATAAATGCCAAAGGACAGGAATATGTCCAAGAGGGACGAAATTCCTCTCAACAACTTGCTCTTTTGTGAACCATTCGACGTTTGGGGGATCGACTTCATGGGACCCTTCCCAATGTCGCACGAAAAACTCTATATTATTTTCGCAATCAACTATGTTTCCAAGTGGGTCGAAGTCGAAGCTGTCACCGCAAATGACGCTCGCACCTTATTGAATTTCATACACAAGAACATTTTCTCTAGATTCGGCGCCCCACGCACCACCATCAGCGATGGCGGGAGCCATTTCTACAACAAGTTGTTCTTGCAACTCATGAAGAAGTTCGGAGTCCACCACAAAATCTCTCTTGCCTACCATCCCCTAACCTGTGGGCAAGTAGAGGTCTCAAACCGCGAGCTCAAAAGAATCATCGAATAATCCATCCATTCCAACAAAAAAGAGTTGGCCAAGTTGGTCGTCGACGCCTTATGGGCATACAGAACCGCCTTCAAAACCCCTATCAGTATGACCCCTTTTCAACTAGTCTACGGAAAAGCTTGCCACTTACCAGTCGAGATAGAACACAAAGCGCTATGGGCAACCAAATTACTAAACATAGACATCGAAGCCGCAGCAGATAAGCGTCGCTCTCAACTGAATGATCTAGAGGAGCTCCGGCATTTCGCATACGAAAATGGGCGGATATACAAAGAAAAAACAAAAAATGGCACGACCGTCACATCATCCCAAAAGAATTCCAACCAGGAGACCAAGTCCTGATGTACAATTCCCGCCTCCCCTTATTTCTAGGAAAGCTAAAATCGTGGTGGAGCGGCCCCTTCACAGTGATCAGTGTCTCCCCCTTTGGCACCATCAAAATAGCAGGGAAAAGCAGAGACAATTTCAAAGTCAATGGGCACCGGCTAAAATTATATGATGGTCTCGCAACCACTTGCGAATCTCAAAGCCTGCAGCTCGCCGACCCCAAGCAAAGCGATAGCGACACTCATTGATCGACAATGGCAGCAACGACGAATGAGGACCACCCCTCCACTCCGAGCTACCCCTGCATATTATTCACCAAATTTTGTATCTAAAGAACATATTTGAGCTTTATATTAATTTCTTTTTCTTCAAACTGCAAAGAACTCTTTATTATAACTGCTAATACAGGTATTTGGTCCACCTTAAGGATGGTAAACAAAAGGACTTTCGGGAGACAACCCATGTTGGACCATTTAGTCCTGTGCTGTGTTTTGAGCTCTTTTTCTATATATATATATATATATATATATATATATATATATATATATATATATATATATATATATATATATATATATATATATATATATATATATATATATATATGCCCATCTTTTGTTTTGCGTACGTATTTAAATCACAGGTGCAGGAATTTTTGAGGTGCGACAACTTGGCTGCACTTGGATATCTCGTCGCATGATCGGTATGCTCAATTTTGAGCATGGGCACTTCTTCCCCTAGCCCTTTATTTTTATTTACATGTTTTACTTTTTCGTATTCTCATATTCTAGTCTGGGGGTGGAGTTGCCTGTGATCACTACACAACACAGTTTATTGCATACTAGTCTGCATTTATTTATTTCATGATCACTAATTGAACACACTGTATCACCCACATGAGGGCGCACTTAACCATGCGCGCGGCTCATGGAAAATGTATTACTTTTGTGTAAACTCTAAAAAGTGGTCCTGACTTAGGATTTTGGGATATAGTAGTTCGAAACTCATGCAATGCTCCTAATCGAGTACTCATGATTTGCATATAAATAGTATAGGATTACTTTTTCTTCATGCTCGTAGATTTAAATTTATTCTGCAAAAGTAAATTTTGTTTGTGCTACTTAAAATTGTAGAATCTGGAATAATCGAACGGTAGTGTAGAGATGAGTGTAGCTGTCACTAGACTCATACCGCTTGAGTCGGGGGAAGGATCATCTTTTTCGGGGACTGAGAACTTGCCCCAAGCTACTCTCGAAGCATTGGTGCCCGGTTAGACGAGTGCGAGCATGATGTATGCCATCATTTTGGCTAGTTTGAGACTTTTTGTACCTAGTCCTAGCAGCTGACCCTTGCAAGCCAAATTTGTGCCTACTCTCCTTTTGTTTCAGCTCCACCTATATTCACAAAAGCCTAAAATCCAACCCTTTTGTCGCAACCAAAACCTTGAGCTTGATCGATTTCAAAAATTTGATATGTTGTGATATTTGGGATTCATGTGATGTGGAGATGAATTCATGAATTGCTAATTTTTAGATTTGGGGATTGCTGAATGAAAAAGAAGAAAAATGAAAAAGAAAAAGATGAATAAAAAAAGGAAATTTAAAATTATTAAAAGGAGAATTGCAATCCCCATCTTGTGTGTTAGTTTTTGGTCGGGATAGGCCATGTGCATACCCAGTTTTCAAGCCAAGTCTGGGGGTGTGTCACACATGAATTTCTTAGTGATTGTTTGGGTTTAGCTCTTGTTCGCTCGCTTTGGTTGCATGTAGCCTCCTTGTTTATCATTGACTACCACACCTTAGCCTTAGCCCCATTCAAACCTACAAGTCCTGCTGATTCACATTTGAGTCTACTTAGCATCATGGAGAGAGTGTGAAAGGGCAAGCTTATTGTTCCCGACATTGATGGATTTCTTTGTAGGTGATCACAAGCCCCGGTCTTGGGCAATTCTCACCTTAGTGGCCTGTCTACTTTCTCCGTACACATGACCGAATGATTCTCCAGAATTCTAATTTTAGGTAGACACAATATTTATTTACCTCTATCGAATAATTTAAGCTCCGTAGTATAATTAAAAAGTTTTTCTATTCTATTTTCTATGCACATGATGTATTTGATTTCTCGCCCTACTTTATTTTGAAGTTTCTAAGCCAACTAGCTATTTTTACAGTCCGCAGAGTAATGATTTGCGCGGGATGCGCAAATGGGTAAGTCTGGGGGTGTGATGAGTCCAAATATTACACTGATTTTTGGACTCATCTGGGCCAGTTTTATCGTCTTAGCACTGCTCTTGAAAGCTATAACTGCTTATATTTTCTTACTTGCCTATTTCATGATTAAGTGCACTTTAGGCCTGTTTTTTGTGTGCTTTAGATGTTTCTGTATTTTCATTTATTTTACTTGTTCTCTCGCCGTGTCTTGAGAATGGGGTGTGCACTTTTGGTGGCCTATCTGACTCTTCTGCTTATACATGTGTCGTTTGCGTGCTCCGGAACCACTCGGGAGACCCCGACGATATAGGAACACTGCGCACGATCACTGGACTCACTACGCACGACCACTGGTCGTGCGCCACTGATCGTGTGCATTATATTCTCCTTTTCCCCAGTTCTATCTTAGTCAATCGCATGATCAGTGGATTGAGTGCGCACGACCACCGGTCGTGCGCCACTGATCGTGTGCATATCTGTTGATCTTTCTGTCCAAGTTGCAGGTTTAATTGGAAATTGTGCACAATCATCGTACGACAATGCGCAACACCACTGGTTGTGCGCCACTGATCGTGCGCTCTACTTATTTTGCCTCTGTATTTAAGGGCCTGCTCCGCGATTTAGGGCAACGCTGGTCATTTTCTGCGATCGAAGATTATACGGGAAGTGTCGTTCTACTTCTCCAGCTGCTCCATCCACCTCCACCTTCATCGGGAGTCCATAGCCGGTGATTCCGAAGCTTTCCAAAACCTCCGGCAAAGCTCCCGGCCATTAATGACCTCAACTCCAAGCTTTCCGCCGGAGTTGGAGAAGAAGACGACCTAGAGAACAGACTCAAAGGCGGTCTAGGTGACAGCTCATTGGTACCGGAAGCCTCCTCGGAATGAACCCGAAAGCGGATTGACAACTCGCTATTCCGGCCACAACATGTGGTGGACCTTCACCCTCTCGTGGTTTACTCCTCTTCCCCTTCCTCCGTTGTGTGGAATGATTTGATATTGTAATGAACTATATTTTCTACTCTATATCTAAGTGGATGTTTGTAGTTTTCATTTGCTTTTGAGTTGTGTGTTGTGAATGCGCCTCGCCCACTCCACATCGACTCCAAACCCTTATTTCACCCGATTGCACTCCGCACAAGAGAACTTCCATCCATTAGCTTTCTGACCACTCGCCCAACCAAAGTTCGGCATCACGGCCGATACACTCACCTCACCTTACGAAGCGGTGCCTTCGACCCGCATAACCTTAATTACTTTATTAGGTCAAGAAACCACAATCTCACAAGCCCCCTGTTGAAGTTGGTGACCGAGCGGTCTGGCAGTCTGTCTTGGTGGGTTGAAGACTGCGCGGTCTGGCGGTTTGTCTCAGCTGGCTTGGAGACCGGGTGGTCTGGCGGTCTACCCTGGCAATCTCTCTTTCTCTCTGGTGGTAGCCGTGCGGTTAGCCTTTCTGTCTAACCGCGCGGCTTGTGTGGTTTGTTTTGTATAGTCTGCTTAGTCCTATAAATTTTTAGTCCCACATCTCTTATTTGTATTCTCTCATCTCTCCTCCATTCTATATAAGGGAGGGCATACCTTTGTAATAGATACCTTTTTCGGATAATAAAGTTTCAGTTAAAACCATTTCGGTTTGTTTTTGTTCGGTTCTTACATGGTATCAGAGCACTCGATCTACTCCTCCTGATTCTGTGTCTTCCCTGTCCACGCGGCCTCTTCTTCTCCTTCTTGTTGCCCTCTATGTGTGCGACTTTTTGTTTCCTGTTCTAAGTCGCCGCATCCTGTCGCAGCGACCTGTTTTGTCCTTCTTCTGTTCGCGCGCCCGTCCTCTAGCCGTCTGACTTCTTCCCCTCTGCTTGGGTCTGCAGCTTGGTCGTGGCTTTTCTGTCCGCTGGTTTCTACCCTCGTGACCGCTGCAGCTTATCTTTTTCCTATCCGTGCGGGTTGTTTCCTAACCGCCCGACTTCCCTTTTCTTGCTCCTATGGCTCTTTCTGATGCATCTACTGCCACCACCCCTATCACCAATCCGGCTCCACCTCTTCCACCTACTCCTTCCGGGAACCTTGGGACCGTTTCCAAGCTTGTTGGCTCCAACTACCCGGATTGGAGCGTCTCTTTCACCTTTCTACTTCGCTCACAACGCAAACGCCACCATCTCGTTGATGACCCACCTCCTATCACTTCACCACTCTTTGATGACTGGGATGCAAGTGACGCGCTTGTGCGTACTTGGCTCGCGAACAGTCTTTCCGATGAGTGGCTTCCCGTCATACGTCATGATGAGACGGTCAAGGCCGCTTTGCTTCATTTTGCCGCTCAGGACTCCAAGGGGGCTCAGACGTCCCGCATCTATACGTTGTATGCGGACCTCTTTGCCCGTTCTACATTGTCTCCTGCTGCTGCCTACCAATAGGTTCAGGCTCTTGGGGCTGAGATTCTTCAGAATCGCCCCTTTTCTGCGGATTTGGCTCAACAACACAAGCACTTCCAGGAGCTTCTGGTTGTGTGTTATCTGCTTCGGCTTTATGATACTTATGACATGATCCGCCAGCAAATTCTGGGTGAGGCCGAATCTCCTACCTTAGATGCCACCGCTGCCCACATCACTGTTGTCACCTCTCTCCTTCAGCGCCCCTTTTGCCCGCTCCTCCTCCACCACCGGACAACTATTCTCATCACACTCAGCGGAGTGGATCTGGTAGCCGCAGTCACCAGTCCGGCGGCCGTGCTTCTTCCCGCTACCTCTGTTCTCATTGTGGCCGAACCGGACATACTTCTGAACACTGCTGGACGAAGCATCCCCATCTTCGCCCCTCCGATGACTCTTCCAAGCCTTCTGCCTCTGTTGAAACATCCTCAGGTAGTACCCACATGGTGACTCAAGGTAAATGGTTCATCGACTCTGGTGCCACTAATCACATGACGAGAAATCCTCAGTGCTTCTCTTTACTCGAACAACATGATCGGTTGCCCCCAGTCCTAGTTGTGGATGGTTCTCCCTCCCCGGTTCATGGGATGGGAGTGGTTCATGTTACTCCGTCACTACGACTAGCGGACACTCTCTATGTGCCCAAGTTTCCGTGCAATCTATTGTCTGTTACCTCTTTATGCAAGCAGCTTTAGTGTTCTTTGACATTTACACCGACTTCTTGTTCTTTTCAGGATCCGAGCTCCCACCGGACGATTACTACTGGGACTGAGAGCGGCGGCCTCTACTTCCTCGACAACATTTCCGCCTTGTCCGCCTTCTCCTCTTCTTGTCTGGATCTTCTCCAGTGGCATCTCCGCCTCGGTCATCCTCCACCACGACTTCCACATCAGCTTCTGCCCCACCTCCCTCCGTCTCGTACTCCTCTCCAATGCGACGCCTGTCAGCTCGGCAAGCATCATCGTTCCTCCTTCCCACCAAAGTAAGGTCGGGGCTCTACTTGTCCTTTTGATCTTGTCCACTCCGATATCTGGGGACCTGCTCCTACCCTCACCATTGGTCGGGGTAGTTCTTATTTTGTAACTTTTATAGATGATTTTTCTCGATGTACTTGGGTGTATCTCCTTCGAGATCGCTCTGAACTTTTAGATGTATGGATCTCTTTTTATCAGTTAATTAAAACTCAGTTTAATGTTTGTATTAAAACCTTTCGCTCCGACAATGCTAAAGGGTATTTGAGTCATGCTTTTACATCTTTTTGTGTGCAACATGGCATTATTCATCAGACTAGCTATGTTTATACCTCCCAACAAAATGGGGTGGCGGAACGCAAAAACCGTCACCTCCTCGATGTGGCTCGCACATTGATGACCCAGATGCATGTCCCTCGCTCTTATTGGGGCTATGCTGTTCTCCTTGCCTGCTACCTCATCAATCGCCTTCCATCCATCATTCTCCACGGGAAAACACCATTCTCCATTCTGTATCCGGGCCAGGAGCCTTTTCCTCTCCCTCTCCGAATCTTTGGATGCACTGCATTTGTGCATACCCCATCTGCCACCCGTGACAAGCTATCCCCTCGCTCCACCAAATGTGTCTTTCTGGGGTACTCCACCACTCAGAAAGGCTATTGTTGCTTTAACCCTGATCTTCGTCAGCAGTTCGTCTCTGCTGACGTTACCTTCTTCGAGAATGCCTCCTACTTCTCGGCTGAATCCTCCTCTCTTTTTCCCGCTTCCTCTCCTCTTCCCCCAGCTTCTGATTCTCCTACTATTCCCTTCGTTCCCTCGTCTCCAACCGAGATATCCACCCCTCCGCCATCTCCGTCCCCTCCTCTCGCTCCACCTCTCTCTCCCACTTCTCCACCTCCGTCTCCATCCTCTACGCCGCCGTCGCTCTCTTCTCCCGGGCCAGCTCTCTCTGCCACGGACGCTCCGGATACCGAGGGGGCCGCCGACCTGGATCTCCCTGTTGCTCTTCACAAAGGTGTGCGGACATGTACCCTACACCCCCTTGCTGCTGTTTTTTCATATGATCGTCTTACCCCCTTTTCGCAGGGCCTTTGCGCTGGCTATCTCTGCCACTGCCACGCCTCGTTCCTATAAGGAGGCCCTTGCTATTCCCCACTGGAAGCTGGCCATAGATGAGGAAATGGCGACCTTCACGGAGCGGGGTACATGGACTCTTGTTCCTCCTCCCTTCGGTACTGATGTTGTTGGCTGTCGCTGAGTCTTTGTGGCCAAATTTGTCCCAGACGGCACTGTGGATCGGTATAAGGCTCGCCTTGTTGCTAAGGGCTTTACTCAGACCTATGGGATTGATTACTTTGACACCTACTCCCCCGTGGCTCGTCTCAGCACTATCCGGGTCCTTCTCTCTGTGGCGGTCAATAGGGATTGGCCGATTTATCAGCTAGATGTCAAGAATGCCTTCCTTTATGGTGATCTTCACGAGGCCGTTTACATGGAGCAACCTCCTGGGTATGTTGCTCAGGGGGAGACATGAGTATGCTGGCTGCAGAAGGCAATTTATGGCCTCAAGCAGAGCCCTCGAGCTTGGTTTGACAAGTTTAGCGGCATCGTGGCGGTCGTTGGTTTTGCGCGAAGCTCTGCTGATCACTCTCTATTTATTCGCAAAACTCCTTCGGGGCTGGTTTTTCTTGCTGTGTACGTCGATGATATTCTTCTCACTGGCGATGACCAGGAAGGGGTAGCCCTGACAAAGCGACATCTTCACCAACATCTGATCACGAAAGATATGGGCTCTCCAAAGTACTTTCAGGGGATCTAAATCTCTCGGAAGCGCGACTCCTTAGTTCTCTCTCAGCGTAAGTATGCCCTTGATCTTTTAAAAGAGGCAGGATTGACTGGAGCAAAACCTGCCCGATGCCCCATGGCAATTGGAGAATACAAAACCTGGACAGATGATTCGCCTCCTCTTTCAGATAGTTCGCGGTACAGGCGTCTGGTTGGTAAGCTCATATATCTCACAGTGACCAGGCCCGACATTTCCTATGCTGTGGGCAAGGTGAGTCAATTCATGCAATCACCTAGGGAGTGCCATCTACAGTCCGCCTTGCGGATCTTGGAGTATGTCAAAACAACGCCTAGGAAAGGATTACTTTTTCAGAAGAATGGTCATCTGAGGATTGAAGTATACTCAGATGCAAGTTATGCTGATGACAAAGGGGATCGCAAGTCAACCTCAGGTTTTTGCACCTTTGTTGGGGGAAATCTGGTGAGCTGGAAGAGCAAGAAGCAGTCTGTTGTATCTAGGTCCAGTGCAGAAGCTAAGTATCGCAGTATGGCGTCGACCACTTGTGAGTTAAAATGGCTGCAGGCTCTCATGCTAGATTTAGGAGAGGTCTACAACCATCCTCTACCTATGTTCTGTGATAACAAGGCCATCATATACATCTCCAAAAATCCGGTCTTCCATGAGAGAACAAAGCACATTGAGGTCGATTGTCATTTCATTCGTGAAGAGATCTTAAAGGAACAAATTTGCACTCCCTTTGTCACTTCTGATAAAGAGCTTGCTGACATCTTCACCAAGCCAGTTTCCGCCTCGTTTCTTCATGTTTGTGACAAGCTGGGCATGATCGATATATATGCTCCAGCTTGAGGGGGAGTGTTGAAGTTGGTGACCGGGCGGTCTGGCGGTCTGTCTTGGCGGGTTGAAGACCCCGCGGTCTGGCAGTTTGTCTCAGACGGCTTAGAGATCGGGCCGTCTGGCGGTCTACCCTGGTAATCTCTCTTTCTCTCTGGTGGTAGCCATGCAGTTAGCCCTTCTGTCTAACCGCGCGGCTTGTGCGGTTTGTTTTGTATAGTCCGCTTAGTCCTGTAAATTTTTAGTCCCACATCTTTTATTTGTATTCTCTCATCTCTCCTCCATTCTATATAAGGGAGGATATACCTTTGTAATAGATACCTTTGTCGGATAATAAAGTTTCAGTTAAAACCATTTCGGTTTGTTTTTGTTCGGTTCTTACACCCCTTTTTTAATCTTTTCTAAGTATAACCCTCATAACGATATTTTCTGAACTCTCGCCGCTCTATGATAATTGTATTCCTTAAGAGACCGACACTCGGGGATTTATTCCCAAATTTTATTACTTGTGCGACTGGTGCACTTGCCGATTTCCACGCATCATTTTTTTGGCGCCGTTTCCGGGGAATGCAACTATAGAGAGACTCAGGATGACTGAAAATATTGTTATAAGAGTTAGTGTTTTTGACTGTTGTTTGCTCTCGTGTTTGCCGCAGTGAATGCAGGGTCGAGGCACAAGAGATCTAGTAACCTACTAACCCCTCTTCATTCAAGCCACTTTCAATGGCTACCATTCAGTAGCAGACTTATAAAGTAAGCCTTACCAACCTCACATACCGAGCAAAAACGGGAAATAACAGTTTCGAGATCTCGCCTGACCTCATCTAATACATCATCGAAAACTGCCAATTCAGCTGAGATGGAAATGTAGATGCATTATGCCACGTGCAGAGGTTCTTAGAAATTTACAACACTTGTACGCCAAAAGCTGACAAAAGCGAGCAGCAGAGGATCCGACTCTTCTCCTTCTCCCTGAAAGATGAAGCAAAGTGATGGTATCAAGATATCCGAAAGGAAATATCCTCATCCTGGAAACAACTCGAAGGGAAATTCTTGGCCAAATTCCGACAACAAATGCTAGCAATAGACAATTACAAGGAGCTCATCACCTTCACCCAAACAAGTGAAGATACCTTGTTCGATACATGGGAGCGTTTCCAGTCCCTGCGAAGGGAATGATGCAGAGTGGAAATGTCAGACATCCTCCTAATCCAAAATTTCTACTTCGGCATCTCAGACAGATTCCGGTCATTATTCGAAGTCACAGCCGTCGGAACTCTGTTTAACAAATCTAGCGAGGACGCCTGGGAAGTAATAGACAACACTGCCCAAACTAGTAGGCATTGGAACTCTCCGCCTTCTCCCGACCCTCCGGTAGAGATAAATTCAGTAGTATCTGATGAAGCCACCGACCGTAATCCCTCGTCAAAGACAGAGCAATTTTTCGCTTATGCGTGCAAAATGATGGAGATGTTCAATGACCAAGCCACCAACATTCAGCGCCTACAAACCGCCATAGGGATTCTCACAGAAACGTTATTATGTTGAGTCGATCAGAAACAGTAAATGGTACATACAATGAGATTGAGAAGCGGAAAAAGCATAGAGAGGGCCTCGCCTCCTGATCCTCTCGCACAATCACTCCGTGAGCCCATTGCCGATTCGATAAAGGAACCTCCATCCTCACCGACCGAGCAAGAACCCATTGCAGTACGACAACCTGTGAAGAACGCCGTGAAGACGCCATTTCCCCACTGACTGCAAAATGAAATGGCTGAAAAGCAATTCCATAAATTCCTCGAGATCATAAAAGGAGTCCAAATAAGCATACCTCTGATAGAAGCTATCACTCAGATCCTAGGATATTCCAAGTTCCTAAAGAACGTCATCTCGAGGCGTAAATCTTTAGAAGGGCTGAAAACGATCAACCTCACCGAGGAATGCTCAACTCTCCTCACCAACTATTCCCCAACCAAACGCAAAGATCCGGACAGTTTACCATCCCCTGCAGAATCGGCCTCGACAGATTCGGCCCGCATTATGTGATTTGGGAGCTTCGATAAATCTAATGCCGCTTTCCATCTTCCACGAGCTAGGAGTTAGGATTCTACAACCCACCCACCTGAGGTTGCAATAAGCTGACAGATCGATAAAAAAACCGGCCGGGATAGTCGAATACCTAACTGTCATGGTCAACAACCTCGCCTTCCCAGCAGATTTCGTCGTCCTCAACATGTTGGCCGATCCCAAAGTACCTATAATCCTTGGACGGACCTTCCTCGCCACAGCCCGTGCCATTATCAATGTCGACCAAGGAGAGCTAACCCTAAGCCTAGGGGAAGAATCGATTTCTTTCAACGTCCACGAAACTCCCCAACATCTCAGAATCACCAACTACGAAGAAGCAGATTTGATAGACGAACCAGACATGCACAGCGAAATGATTCTTGACCAAGCCGAGCCAGCGCGGGAAGAGGAAGATGCACTCGACACAACCGTCCGAACTAATGTCCCGAGAACCCCATATCCGACCAAATAACCTTTTATCACATCTACCATCACACCCACTGTCGCAACTCTGAAGCCACTGCCCGAATCCCTGAAACACGCTTTCCTATAGGAAGGCACAGCATGCCCGGTCATCATCTTCGTACCCCTCTCCGCCGACAACGAACTCGCCCTCGTCGATGTCTTAAAGAAATACAAAAATGTTTTTGGATGATCATTAGCTGACATAAAAGGGATATGCCCAGCGTTTTGCATGCACAAGATTCTGCTTGAAGATCAATACAAACCGTCGGCACAACCTCAAAGGAGAATGAACCCCAAGATGCATGAAGTGGTATAGGCAGAAGTAATAAAATTGCTTGACGCGGGTATCGTTTACCCAATCAGCGACAGAAAATGGGTAAGCCCAGTATAAGTGGTGCCCAAAAAGGGCGGGATTACCGTGGTGGCCAACGAAAAGAATGAATTATTACCCACCCGCATGGTCACCGGGTGGAGAGTCTGCATAGACTACCGAAAACTGTATGAGGCTACATGCAAAGATCACTTCTCGCTACCCTTCATCGGCCAGATGCTGGAAAAATTGGCCGGTCAGGAATACTATTGTTTCCTCGACGGGTATTCAGGATACACTCAAATCACAGTTGACCCCGACGACCTAGACAAAATGACGTTCACGTGCCCATCCGGCACCCTCGCGTTCAGGAGAATGCCATTCGGATTGTGCAACGTCCTAGCAACCCTCCAGCGATGCGTGATCGCCATCTTCGGCGACATGGTCGGAGACTTTCTTGAAGTCTTCATGGACTACTTTTCCCTTTTCGGGAACAACTTCGATTCCTGCTTCGCGAATCTCGCCAAAGCTCTAAAGCAGTGCGAAGATACAAACCTCGTATTGAATTGGGAAAAATGCCATTTCATGGTTCACGAGGGCATCGTCTTAGGCCACAAAGTCTCTCACAGGGGGCTCGAAGTCGACCAAGCAATGGTCAGCATCGTCAAAAATCTTCCTCCTCCGTCTTCCGCCAAGGGTATCCGCAGCTTCTTGGGACACGCCGGCTTCTACAGAACATTCATCAGTAATTTCTCATCAATATCCAAGCCCCTCTCAAATCTACTGGCCAAGGACACCCAGTTTGACATCGACAAAAAATGTATGCAAGCCTTCGAGACTCTCAAAGACCGACTCATCTCCGCTCTAATCTTTGTGGCACCAGATTGGATTTTGCCCTTCGAAGTCATGTACGACGCAAGCAATGTTGCAGTCGGAGCGGTGCTCGGTCAAAGGAAAAACAAAATCTTTTATATTATCTCCTACGCCAGCCGGACCCTCAACGATGCCCAACTGAATTATACCACTACGGAAAAGGAGCTATTTGTAGTAATCTTCGCTTTCGAGAAATTCCATTCTTACTTAGTGTTATCTAAGGTCATTGTCTACACAGACCATGCTGCACTAAGGTATTTATTCAAGAAGAAAGACGCCAAGCCCTGGCTAATCCGTTGGATTATTCTACTACAAGAATATGACATCGAGATCCAAGACAGGAAAGGGTAGAGAATGTCATCGCCGATCACCTATCAAGATTGGAGAGCAACACCGAAGGAGCTGCACCCATCTGTGAACGCAACGATATTGCCGACTTCTTCCTGGATGAAAGATTATTCGCCATTTTTTCGCTCACTCCGATAATCCCGTGGTACGCAGATATGGCCAACTACCTCACTTACAAATATGTCTCCCCTAACCTGTCATCGCAGCAAAAGCGAAAACTACTGTCCGACGCCAAATACTATTTCTGGGAAGACCCGTTACTATTCCGTACTTGCAATGACGACATCATCAGGCGCAGCGTACCCGAGACAGAATTCCAATCCATCTTCACACACTGCCATGACCGGGAGGCCAGCAGTCATTTCGGCGCCACCAGAACGGCACGCAAGGTACTGCAATGTGGCATATTTTGGCCAACCCTTTTTAGAGACACCCAAGCATACGTCGTAAAATGCAATAAATGCCAAAGGATAGGAAATATCTCCAAGAGGGACGAAATTCCTCTCAACAACATGCTCGTCTGCGAACCATTCGATGTTTGGGGGATCGACTTCATGGGACCCCTCCCAATGTCGCATGGAAAACTCTATATTATTGTCGCAGTCGACTATGTTTCCAAGTGGGTCGAAGCCGAAGAAGTCACCGCAAATGACGCCCGCACCGTATTGAATTTCATACACAAGAACATTTTCGCTAGATTCGGCGCCCAGCGCACCATCATCTGTGACGGCGGGAGCCATTTCTGCAATAAGTCATTCTTGCAACTCATGAAGAAGTTCGGAGTCCACCACAAAATCTCTCTTGCCTACCATCCCCAAACATGTGGGCAAGTAGAGGTCTCAAACTGCGAGCTCAAAAGAATCATCAAAAAATCCATCCATTCGAACAGAAAAGAGTGGGCCAAGAAGGTTGACGATGCCTTATGGGCGTACAAAACCGCCTTCAAAACCCCTATCAGTATGACCCCTTCTCAACTAGTCTACGGAAAAACTTGCCACTTACCGGTCGAGCTAGAACACAAAGCGCTATGGGCAACCAAATTACTAAACATGGACATCGAAGCCGCAGCAGATAAGCAGTGCTCTCAACTAAACAAACTAGAGGAGCTCCGACATTTCGCATACGAAAATGCGCGGATATATAAAGAAAAAACAAAAAAATGGCACGACCATCACATAATCCCAAAAGAATTCCAACCAGAAGACCAAGTCCTGATGTACAATTCTCGCCTTCGCTTATTTCTAGGAAAGCTAAAATCGCGGTGGAGCGGCCCCTTCACAGTGATCGGAGTCTCCCCCTTTGGCGCCATCGAAATAGCCGGGAAAGCGGAGAAAATTTCAAAGTCAATGGGCACCGGCGAAAATTATATGATGGAGGCACAACCACTGGCGAATCTCAAAGCCTGCAGCTCGCCGACCCCAAGCAATGCGATAGCGACACTCCTTGATCGACAATGGCAGCAACGACGAATGAGGGCCACCCCTCCACTTTACAGCTACCCCTGCACATTATTCACCAAATTTTGTATCTAAAGAACATATTTGAGATTTTATATTTATTTCTTTTTCTTCAAACTGTAAAGAACTCTTTATTATAACTGTTAATATAGGTATTTGGTCCATCTTAAGGATGGTAACAAAAGGGCTTTCGGGAGACAACCCATGTTGGACCATTTGGTCCTGTGCTGTGTTTTTGAGCTCCTTTATATATATATATATATATATATATATATATATATATATATATATATATATATATATATATATATATATATATATATAATATATATAATATATATATATATATATATATATATATATATATATATATATATATATATATATATATATATATCTGTGTCCATCTTTTGTTTTGCGTACGTATTTAAATCGCAGGTGCAGGAATTTTTGGGGCGCGATAACTTGGCCGCACTTGGATATCTTGTCGCACGACCGATATGCTCAATTTTGAGCATGGGTACTTCTTCCCCTAGCCATTTATTTTTATTTACATGTTTTACTTTTTCGTATTGTCATATTATAGTCTGCGGGTGGAGTTGCCTGTGATCACTACACAGCACAGTTTATTGCATACTAGTCTGCATTTATTTATTTCATGATCACTAATTGCACACACTGTATCACCCACCTGAGTGCGCACTTAACCGTGCGCGCGGCTCAGGGAAAATGTATTAATTTTGTGTAAACTCTAAAAAGTGGTACTGACTTAGGAATTTGGGATATAGTAGTTCGAAACTCATGCAGTGCATCTAATCGAGTACTCATGATTTGCATAGCAATAGTTTAGGATTACTTTTTCTTCATGATCGTAGACTTAAATTTATTGTGCAAAAGTTATTTTTGTTTGTGATACTTAAAATTGTAGAATCTGGAGTAATCGAATGGTAGTGTAGAGATGAGTGTAGCCGTCACTAGACTCGTATTGCTCGAGTCAGTGGAAGGATCATCTTTTTCGGGGACTGAGAACTTGCCCCAAGGTACTCTCGAAGCATTGGTGCCCGGTTAGTAGAGTGTGAGCGTGAGGTAGGCCATCATTTTGGCTAGTTTGAGCCTTTTTGTACCTAGTACTAGCAGCTGACCCTTGCAAGCCAAATTTGCGCCTACCCTCCTTTTGTTTCAGCTCCGCCTATATTTACCAAAGCCTAAAAGCCAACCCTTTTGCCGCAACCAAAGCCTTGAGCTTGATTGATTTCAAAAATTTGATATGTTGTGATATTTGGGATTCATGTGATGTGGAGATGAATTCATGAATTGCTAATTTTTAGATTTGGGGATTGCTGAATGAAAAAGAAGAAAAATGAAAAAGAAAAAGATGAATAAAAAAGAAAAAAAGAATATTTAAAATTATTACACGGAGAATTGCAATCCCCATCTTGTGTATTAGTTTTTGGTCCGGATAGTCCGTGTACATACTCGATTTTCAAGCCAAGTGTGGGGGTGTGTCACACAAGCATTTCTTAGTGGCTGTTTGGGTTTATCTCTTGTTCTATCGCTTTGGTTGCGTGTAGCCTCCTTGTTTATCATTGACTACCACACCTTAGCCTTAGCCCCATTCAAACCTACAAGTCCTGCTGATTCATATTTGAGTGTACTTAGCATCATGGAGAGAGTGTGAAAGGGTAAGCTTATGGTTCCCGACATTGATGGATTTCTTTGGAGGTGATCACGAGCCCCGGTCTTGGGCAATGCTCACCTTCGTGGCCTGTCTACTTTCTCCGTACACATGACTGAACGATTCTCCAGAATTCTAATTTTAAGTAGACACAATAGTTTTTTACCTCTGTCGAATAATTTAAGCTCCGTAGTATAATTAAAAAGTTTTTTTTTCTATTTTCTAAGCGCATGATGTATTTTATTTCTCGTCCTACTTTATTTTGAAGTTTCTACGCCAGCTAGCTGTTTTTATAGTCCACGGAGTAATGATTTGCGCGGGACGTGTAACGCCCCGAAACTCAAAGGAGCGAAGGGGGACGTTTTGGGCCAGTTTGGGTTCTGGCAGCAGGCACACGTCCTGGGACACGGGCGTGTCCCAGGGCATGTCAAGCCTGTGTCGACACTAAGGCGGGAAGTCGACACTTTGGTCTTGACATTGTGTCGAGACTGGGCACACGGCCTGCGACACGGGCGTGTCGCAGGGCGTGTCGACCCGTGTCGACACTTAGCTGCGAAGTCGATACTGTACTTTGACAAAGTGTCGATACATGGCACACGGCCTGCGACACGGGCATGTCGCAGGGCGTGTCAGCCCGTGTCGACACTCGTCCGCGAAGTCAACACTTTGGTGTCGACAATGTGTCGAGACATGGCACACGGCCTGCGACACGGGCGTGTCGCAGGGCGTGTCGACCCGTGTCGACACTTAGCCGCGAAGTGTCGAGACCGTGTACACAGCTTGGAGCCCAGGCATGTCAAGGTGACACGGGTAGGGACACGGGCGTGTCCTAGAACCCGTGCAGTGCTCGGGTTGAAAATGGGGAAAAATCATGGGGTACACGGCCGGCTACACGGCCGTGTCAGGTGGAACACGGGCATGTCATCTCGAACACGGGCGTGTCCGATACCCATATGAGGTTCCAGGTGATTCGATTTTGACGGCGAATGAGGCACACGGCCCTGGACACGGGCGTGTGCCAGGCCGTGTTCGGTCCAGATTGGGCATTTCAGTCCCGAATCGAAGCCGTTCATTTCTTTGACTGAAGATCCAACGGCTGGGGGTTGTTCCTGAAGGGATATACCCGGGTTTTGACTTAGAAAACCCTCACTTTTCATACCTTGTTCTCTTTCTAAGTCCTTGGAGAGAGAGGAGAGCTAAGTGAAGAAGAAGGAGCTAGATCAACCATTGGAGGAGCTCCGGAGATCCGAATCGCAAGCCGACTCCGGATCCACGGAGGCAACGCAAGTGTGGTGATTTCCATCCGATTACTTTTCAATGGCGCCAAAGAGGAACTCAAGGGTAACGATCCTCATCTTTAGCATGAATATCTCTCTTTCTTACCATAGGAAGCCCGCTCTCGCGAGTTTGCGGAGAGTTGGAGGCGTTCCTTCGGGTAGATATGTGAAGTCCCCGTTGTTTAGCGTCCGTATGCGAGAACGGACATAGGCATGATATGTGAAGCCTACCCGGACGTGTTGGTCTGGATCGGTGATGTTGCATTGCATAATGCCGGAGAAGACTCCGTGCTATTGATTGTTCTTCGGGTTTTCTACGCGGTAGATTGCAGCAGGGAGCCTTGGGGACTAACCCAAAGGTGCAACCGGAAAACTGGGCGGATACGAGATCTTGCAAACTTGGTGGCTTGAGAGCCAACTTGAACATAACCGGGTTATGTGACTTGTGATAGAATGGGACTCGGTGAAAGTTTGACCCGCGCAAATGGCTTAAATTGTCGTTGCGATGTGAGCACGGGTTAGATGGAACCGTACCTGCTTTATGTCGTTCGGTTAAAGAGACCTAAGGTTACGTGGCACTTGCCGTTGGCATAGATGTGAGTCTTCGGCGGTCAATGGCTTGAATTGTCGTGACCCAGTCCAGGAAGACAAATTGCTCATAGGTTTGGCCGTCTAGTGGCGGTGGTGAGTCCGGAATGTTAATGGCTTTAATTGACGTGACATCGACCGGTTCACCGAGAATGTGCCCTGAGTGCACGGGACGTGTGGCCGTATGAGCCAATGTCTGTGATGAAATGGCTATGGTTATATATATGGCTCGCTTATGCTAATGAATTACAGGGAAGGAGCATCGCCGCCCCGAGTTGGGGGCGGGATCGTTATAATTTGGTCAGCATTGCTGACCGTTGCCTTGTTTTGGACCGTGCGGTGGTTTGTTGCTTGCAGGTGCAGCTGGACCAAGAGGTCAATAGCGGGCTAAAGCCCTTTTTGCGAAGCTGGCCCTCGAAGGCCCAAGTAGAAGTGTTTACTGCTTTATTCATGTATGACCGGCCTGCGTGCCGTGGTTTGTAAAACATGTAATATTCAAGTGAAACGTTTTGTAAGGCCTTAAGGCTTATTTTGAGTATTTTGTAATAACATTCCTATTTCGTAGCAGTGGACATTCGTGCTTTGATGCTGGGTTCTTGTTTACAACTTTTATAATCTTCTTCCGCTAGAATGCTCTGTGTAGGATGTTGAGATTGGTTGGATGGTTTCTGTAAGTAACCACCCGGTCTGTCTGTGGTATATGGCGTCGGTCCCCGGCCGGACCTACTACTATATGCTATGCGACGGATAGGGGGTGTTACAGGACGTGCAAATGGGTAAGTATGGGGGTGTGATGAGTCCAAATATTACACTGGTTTTTGGACTCATCTGGGCCAGTTTTATCATCTTAGCACTGCACTTGAGAGTTATAACTGCTTATAATTGCTTACTTGCCTATTTTATGATTAAGTGCACTTTAGGCCCTTTTTCTGTGTGCTTTAGATGTTTCTGTATTTTCTTTTGTTTTACTTGTTCTCTCGCCGTATCTTGAGAATGTGGTGTGCACTTTTGGTGGCCTATATGCCTCTTCTGCCAGTGCATGGGTTATGTGCGTGCTCCAGAACCGCTCAGGAGACCCCGACGATACAGTAACACTCTGCACGATCACTGGACTCACTGCGCACGACCACTGGTCGTGCGCCACTGATCGTGCGCATTACATTCTCTATTTCCCCAGTTCTGTCTTAGCCAATCGCACGATCAGTGGATTCAGTGCGCACAACCACCGGTCGTGTGCCATTGATCGTGCGCATATTTGCTGATGTTTCTGTCCAAGTTGTAGGTTTAATTGGAAATTATGCATGATCATCGATCGATAGTGCGCACGACCACTTGTCATGCGCCACTGATCGTGCACTTTGCTTATTCTACATCTGTATTTAAGGGCCTGCTCCATGATTTAGGGCAATGCTGGTCATTTTCTTCGATCGAAGAGTGCATGGGAAGTGTCGTTCTACTTCTCCAGCTGCTCCATCCACCTCCACCTTCATCGGGAGTCCGTAGCCGGTGATTCTGAAGCTTTCCAAACCCTCTGGCGAAGCTCCCGGTCATTGATGACCTCAACTCCAAGCTTTCGACCGGAGTTACAGAAGATGAGGACCTAGAGAATGGACTCAAAGGCCTTCGAGGTGACAGCTCGTTGGTATCGGAAGCCTCCTCGGACTGAGCCCGAAAGCGGATTGACAACTCGCTATTCCGGCCACGACCTGCGGTGGACCTTCACCCTCTGGTAGTTTACTCCTCTTCCCCTTCTTCCATGGTATGAAATGATTTGATATTGTAATGAACTACATTTTCTACTCTATATATAAGTAGATGTTTATAGTTTTCATTTGCTTTTGAGTTGTGTGTTGTGAATGCGCCTCACCAACTCCACATCCACTCCATACCCTTATTTCACCCGATTGCACTCCGCACAAGAGCACTTCCATCCATTAGCTTTCCGTTTACTCGCCCAACTGAAGTTCGACATCGTGGCCGATACACTCACCTTACCTTGCGAAGCGGTGCCTTCGACCCGCATAGCCTTAATTACTTTATTAGATCAAGAAACCACAATATCACAAGCCCCTTTTAATCTTTTCTAAGTATAACCCTCATAACGATATTTTCTGAACGGTCGCCGCTCTATCCTAATTGTATTCCTCAAGAGACCGACACTCGGGGATTTATTCCCAAATTTTATTACTTGTGCGACCGGTGCGCTTGGAGATTTCGACGCATCACACAACATGTTATGTGATGAACCGAGTTGTGCTTCGCCGCATTCTTAAGATAACTCCATATGAGATCTATTTCAATATGAAGCCTTCAGTTTCATATTTTAGAGTCTTTGGTTATTTTCTATTTCTATTTAAATATATATATATATATATATATATATATATATATATGAAACTAAAATTAGGATCAGATGACTACTCTACTTAAGTGTGTCTAGGCCCAATGTTGCATTCGCGGTGTGTCTATGTGCTAGATATCAAGATGATCCTAGAGAATCACACTTGAAAGTGGTTAAACATATCTTTAGGTATGTTATATGCACCCAAAATCTAGGTATTCGGTACCCACACATCACTGATTTCACACTGCATGGGTACTCTAAATTTGATTATGTTGGATGTCCACTTGATCGCAAGAGCATGAATGACACCTATAACGCCCCCATCCATCGTATAGAATATGACAGAAGGTCCGGCCGGGGCCCGATGCCATATACTACAGACAGGTAAGGAGATTACAAGTTGTTTCCAAACCCAAGTTCAAGTACAAATGCATTCTACCACAGAGCATTCTAGCGGAAGCAATTTACTGTAAGAACCCACTCATAATGAGAATGTTCACTACATAAAAGGAATGACATAACATATATTAAAACACATGTTTCGATCGTAGCCTTATTATAACTATTTCATATACAACAAGTGGTTTCATACATCGGTACGCAGGTCCGCCACACATGAAAACAGTAAGTCTTCACTTTTGGGCGTTCGAGGGCCAGCCAATTGCAGCAAATGGGCTTTAGCCCGCTACTTTACACTTCGCTCTCCAGCACCTACACAAAAGGACCCACCAAAACATGGTAAACAAAGCAACAGTCAGCATTTTGCTGACCAATTTATAAAGACCCCACCCCTTACTCGGGGCAGTATTTCACCATCACGGCATACAATGCATAACATATATATAGTGGCAACAACAAAGTGCATTTATGTACCATTCACTAAAGATGTTGTTCCAACGACCACACGCCCCGTGCACATAGGGCACATTTTCGATGTACCGGGCTCCCCCACGAAACACCACCGTTCAGAGGTCCACGACTTAACACTAACTTTGTCGTTCAAAGGTACTTAACTTGACGACTACGTCATTCATAGGTACTTAACTTGACGACCGACTGCCCATTCAGTGGTACTTAACTTGACGACGCAGTCGTTCAGAGGTGCTTAACTTGATGGCATGGTAATTGGCCTTCACGACACTCATTATAAGCCACTCGGCGATATCATTTTGACGATTCATCAAACGCATTGAGTTTGTCGAGTGAAGCTCGACGAACTCTGCATTGCTATCGCCATCAGGCAATACTCAGTATCACCGGCGATAGTAACAAACTTTCTGCTGTCAAAATTTGTGGTCTTACAACACCTGTCACTTCCTTGGTCCAGCATTCGTATCATGGTGAAGTACAAAACAAAACTCGGTTGCCCTCTCTACTGCTGAAGCCGAGTATATTACCCTAGGGAGTTGTTGCGCACCAGCAGTTTGGATGTCTTTAACGTTATAAGACTTTGGACTAATTTGTAGAAACATTATTCTTAGGTGCGACAACAAAAGTGTAATAGACTTGCCCAATAATCCAGTGCATCACTCACGGTTAAAACATATTGACGTTCGTCATTATTTCATTCGAGATGACATTAAGAAAGAGAACATGAGAGTACGCTTCATTGGCTTCGATGACCAACTAGGTGTCATATTCACAAAACCCCTCCTAGATGCGTGTTTCTCGTTACTTTGACCCGAGCTGGGTGTTTTGGATCTTTCTTCCTAGTTGTGCTGCATTTATTTGTTTTTTTTTTCTTTGGTTGTTTTCTGTTTCTATTTTAGTTTTTTTGTATATATATATATATATAACAAAAAAATGAAAACAAAAACAAAAACATGCCTTTGCCTATTTACTTTCTATTTTTTCTTTTTTTTGCTTGATTTGTAGTTTATTTTATTTTTTTCTATCGAATCTTTAAACCAGAAAAATATAATCTAAAACTAAACAAAAAAACTACGGATTGATTATTCTTTGGACACACATTGCAAGAACTTAGACCATAACGTGCATGTACAATGTTTGAGTTAGGCATGTTAATCCATGTGAACATTGTTTACATATATCATGATGTGTCGAATCTGTAGGTGCTTAGATATAGAGTGCGAGTAGATATGTTGGTGTTCGTTGAATATGCCTCTAAGTATGTGTAAGGATATACATAGCATAATGACAATACACTATTGACAGATTCCTAGACGGAGCCCTCTTGTAGAAAGTATATGCTTACATGCTATTAGTCATGATATTGTGTCTACCACGTTAGAAATACCTTGAATAATCAATGTCATGATTCATATGCATTTTTATAAAGGGTAGAACTTTGGGCAAAATCTATAGTGGTCCAGTCCTGTGTATACAAGTTAAAGTTTATCTATCTATGTGGGTAGATTTTGATTGATTTGGGGACCTTGAACTATAAAAATTAAAATTTGATAACTCAATGCGTATAAATAACAAACAATATTGTTATCAAGCCATAAGTCAAGGATACCCCCCCAAGCCTATGTAAGACCCACGTTTTTTCTTTTTTAACAACGGGGGCTTAGGCCTAGAACCGCCGCTTTGCAGTGACAACTTCACGCCCTGAAGGGTCATCACCGCGAAACGCCGCTTCTGCCGGCCGATTCGATCACAGAAAAGCAACAAAAGTATAGTAAACACAAATGAGGTAAAAACTATACCAAATGTCCACAATAATATCACATCAGAGTAATAATATCTCCACGAAGGGAGAGTCCACAAAATATATAAATGTACTAAAAATAAGGGCTTAAGCCCGATACACCAAATCCTCACTACAAAGTCACTCAAGCGGAAGCAAAATAAAACACTACTAAGGTCAGGGGTTCACAGTCCCCGCCGTCTGAATCCTGTGCTAGACTGCCCCATCTCCAAGCGTGCCAACCTGTGGGGTTGCTCCTCCATGCTGGGCTCCACGATCCCCTAAATTATGTGGTTCGAAAACCGTTAATCTATAAAACTAAGTCCTATCATCCCCCACCCCTTCCCCCATGGCCCCTAGGCACCGAGCGGAGAGGAAGAATGGGGAGGACTTGAAGGTGGAGAGTTATCAAGAAACAGATGACAGTGGACCTATACTAGCAATTTTATAGTACATGTGGTAGTAGAGTAAAGTATGAAAAGTAACCTTAACTTATACGGAAACATATAAGCAAGCGATCTTTTACAGGGCTCCCATCGTATAAAGATTCCCATACCAATTTATACATTGGGGTATCAGTTATTAACAACAATATATATATAAAGAATTTAACCTTAATTTATAAACTTGCCCACACAAGCTTATAGACCAAGGGGTTGTTTTGCAGGGGCTATTGTATATGCGTCCCATACCACTTATACAATAGGTGACTGGGGTTTTATGCTATGATTATGATATGACATGCAAGTGGATTATGATGTGATCATGCAAGTGCAACTCACCCACCCGACTCTATGCACACAGACCTTTAGTTCCCCCTTTCTGGAGCCTCACCTCCCAGGATACCTCCGTAGTGGCAGACGAAAGTGGTGGGTTGGGCCTCGCCCACCTCCAAACTAATAAAGCACCACCAGTCAGACCTATCGTATGCCTCAATGCTGGTGCACTAAGCGGACTCCTGCGTACTCTTGCCGGCTAGTGCACCAGACTTCTGTTGGCGAAGAGCTAGCCACACTTGCCGAGTCAACGTACTGGCGTTGGTGCATCGATACTCCAATACCGAAGAGCCACCACCTTTACTTTATGCGCATGCAACCTTATGTATCAGCACCGAGCCAAAGCTCCCTGGACCATCCCGTCCGTCATAAACATCAACCGAGCCAAAGCTCGCCGGACCATCCTGCCCCTTTCCACAACCACCGAGCCCGCCCGAACATCCTAGTCAAAATAACTTACCGTGACACCAGGGTGTGTGAAGGTGAACCCCTAATTACTCTAGTTGCTCTTAAGATTTATCACACCTATAGTTTACGTTAGCCCGGGACTGCCCAAGGTATACCCCGTGAAGGGCTCTCGAAGGCACTAGGAACAACGATAGGATTACGCCCAAAGCTCCCTTTCGTAAGGCACTTAATATTATTGGTTGTTACCCGATTTCCCAAACCTTAATTAATTTTTACTGAATCTAATCTTAGTGCATCAAAACACTTCCTCCCTACGGGAAGGACGATCTTTCGCCTATCCCGAGCACCACCTAACACTAGTCAGTCTCTCACTCTACTAATCATATCTTACAATGACGAACTCCTTTATTTACCCAAACCAGAAACCTACTGAGGATTCAACTCTTCAAAATTCATTACTCACTCTAGATCAGTTTTCGCAGTTACTATATGCAGACCACCTTATACTATATGAGAAGTATAAAGGAGGTACTCCAGATTTTCTTCCAAATCTCCTATAAAATTTACCAGAGGTCTATCAAAATAAATTTAGTCTAAAATCAGAGATTCATAATTTTTCTAATTAATTTGATATTTATTGAATTTTCCCAAATATTTGGCCATGGGCAATTTTGAACATGAACTATTTGATCTACTCAAGTAATGGCCATCCAAAACTTTTGATCACTAAATAACAGAGATATATTACTAGCGACTAATTTACATAATTTTTCAGAAATTATTTGACCTCTAATTAATTTATCCAAAATAATTCCCTTAATCATATGTAAAGAAGGAAGTACCAAAATTATTCATCAGAAAATTATATAAAAATTTCAGATTCTTAATATGGTACAGAAAGGGTCATTGTGCAAAAATCATAATTTTACAGGCTTGTTAGATACCAAAATAAATTGAATTAATTTTTCATGGGAAACCATATTAATGAAGCAAACCTTAGAAATATTCTTCCAAAAATCCCATAAATATTTACAGAGCTTTAAAACATAATAAAAGGTTCTTTGGCTAAATTTCATCAATTTCCAGCAAGTAGTTACTTCATAATAAATTTCTAAGTAAATAATACAAATTACAAAATTATTAATGAAGTATCCAAAATAATGATCCTAAAATCGCATCACTTTTCAATGAGTTTTAGTGACTTTTTCCGTCACTACAAGGTTTGTGCCATATGCTAGGGTTAGGGTTTTGGAGGGGGTTTAAGGCTTCCAAATTCCCTAAAAGTTTAACCAGAGGACAATACTAACCCTATGGTCCTTTCCACAAATTTTCAAGTCATTCCAAGGTCATTTGACCCCATGACCTTCAAACCCTAAAAAATCTCCATTAAGGGACCTACCCTAGGGCTCTAGGGCTACCCTACTCTTAACAAGCCCAAATTCCATTGGAGGGTGAGTCATACTATAGAGAGTCAGTGGCCAAAATATCAGCCTCTGTTGAGGAGATTTGACCACTCAAAAACCCAAAGGGGGTGCTTGACCTAGTTAACCCTAAAAAGGGTCAACCTAGGGTTGGATCAATACCTAACCAAAACATCTCCAAATGAGATGAAAATTTTACCAGAGCCCTAACATGCCCTCTTAGACCACCCACCCAAAGTTTGTGTAGTTTTGAGATGTTTAGACACCTAATTAATTAATTCATGGATTATTAAATATTTCTAAAAATTATAGAAAAATTTTCTACAAAAAATCCAATTTTTGGACAGGCCCTAGGTATAGCTAGGGTTAACTCCCTACCCATATCGCAGATCATTTGGACAAAGGATGAAGGGTTGGCATCCAATTGAATCTCAGGATAGTCCTAGGTATAGGTCCCACCAAAATGGGTGTTGTCATCTAACCAGTACTCCACATTGAGTGAAATCAATTTTAAATTAAACTAGACATCAAGGGCTACAGTTTCTATGTTGACCATTTTTTCTGTTCTGGCATCTAAGTATTTTTAAAAATTAAAACCATTTAATACAAAATCTGTGACAGAAATGAAATATCATAAAATTATATCATATAGTTTTGATTTTGATAAAGCACGAATCTTGGCGCGCCTTGTACGGTATCCCGTCATCGTCAACCTTGAGCCGACGGCCAGGATTCATTTTTCCTGGGCCAACTTCAAGCGTCTGCCGCCGGCCATCCAGCCGCTGCCCCGGCCGGCCACCGCCACCATCACCTCTGTTGAGGTGGTGGCTGTCGTCAGGCGGCGACACAGCCGCAGGATAAGCATATTCTGGCGGTTCTACCAAGTTATTTCTTGGCCAGAAACTATGGAAATACAAAGTTGGTTCTGGCTCAATTGAGCCCGAACCTTGAACCAAGACATTACTACGATCTATCCATGAGTTAAGGGGAGGAGGAGGACCTTGCCGGCGGCCTGAAGTCGAGAAGATCGCCGGGAAACCATCCTTGAAGGCGGCGGCGCTCGGTTTCTACAACTGCACTGTGGGGAGTCTCGGTTTATTCAGGTAAGGATTGGGAAATCCTCCTCTCGTCCCACTGAAGGTGTTTAAAGCCTCAGATGGGGAGAGGAGAGGCTGGATCATCAATGGCCATTAAGGCCATTAATGGCTAGATTCGGCCATTGTAGATGGGGATGAACCAGGCCCATGTGGCCAGGGAAACGGTTGGAAACTTCTCCCCTTCCCTGGGGGAGTTGAATGCAGCCATTAAAGGTGGCCTTTGGCCCCCCCTTGGCCGAGCCCCTTCCTTCCCTCCAAGGCCGAGCCAGTTCATTTTTCTCTCTCCTCACAGTCCCCGCCGTCAGAACTCCGGCGCTAGACTACCCCATCTCAAACCGTGCCGACCTGCGGGGCTGCTCCTCCATGCTGGGCTCCACGATCCCCTAAATGATGTGGTTCAAAAATCGTTAGTCTATAAGACTAAGTCCTATCATCCCCCACCCCTTCCACCATGGCCCCTAGGCACCGAGCGGAGAGGAAGAAAGGGGAGGACTTGAAGGTGGAGAGTAATCAAGAAACAGATGACAGCGGACCTATACTAGAAATTGTATAGTACATGTGGCAGTAGAGTAAAGTATGAAAAGTAACCTTAACTTATACGAAAACATATAAGCAAGGGATCTTTTACAGGGCTCCCATCGTATAAAGAGTCTCATACCAATTTATACGTTGGGGTGTCGGTTATTAACAACAATATATATATAAAGAATTTAACCTTAATTTATAAACTTGCCCACAAAAGCTTATAGACCAAGGGATCGTTTTGCAGTGCCTATTGTATAAGCGTCCCATACCACTTATACAATAGGTGACAGGGGTTTTATGCTATGATTATGGTATGACATGCAAGTGGTTTATGATGCGATTATGCAAGTGCAACTCCCCTACCCGACTCTGTTCACACAGACCTTTAGTTCCACCTTTCTGGAGCCTCACCTCCTAGGATACCTCTGTAGTGGCAGACGGAAGTGGTGGTTTGGGCCTCACCCACCTCTAAACTAGTAAATCACTACCGGTCAGACCTATCGTATGTCTCAACGTTGGTGCACTAAGCGGACTCCTACGTACTCTTGTTGGCTGGCGCAACTGTCTTCTGTTGGAGAAGTGCTAGACACACTTGCCGAGTCAATGTATTGGCGTCGTTGCATCGACACTCCAATACCGAAGACCCACCACCTTTACTTTATGCACATGTAACCTTATTTATCATCACCGAGCCAAAGCTCCCCGGACCATCCCGTCTGTCACAAACATCAACCGAGCCAAAGCTCACTGGGCCATCCCGCCCCTTTCCACAACCACTGAGCCTACCGCCCGAACATCCTAGTCAAAATAACTTCCCGTGACACGGGGGTGTGTGAAGGTGAACCCCTAATTACTCTAGTTGCTCTTAAGATTTATCACACCTATAGTTTACTTTAGCCCAGGACTGCTCAAGGTATACCCCTTGAAGGGCTCTCGAAGGCACTAGGAACTACGATGGGATTACGCCCAAAGCTCCCTTTCGCAAGGCACTTACTATTATTGGTTGTTACCCGATTTTCAAACCCTTAATTAATTTTACTGAATCTAATCTTAGTGCATTAAAACACTTCCTCCCTACGGGAAGGACGATCATTTGCTGATCCCGAGCACTACCTAACACTAGTCAACCTCTCACTCTACTAATCCTGTCTTCCAATTATGAACTCCTTTATTTACCCAAACCAGAAACCTACTGAGGATTCAACTCTTTAAAATTCATTACCCACTCTAGATCAGGTTTCGCAGTTACTATATGTAGACCACCCTATACTATATGAGAAGTATAAAGGAAGTACTCCGGATTGTCTTCCAAATCTCCTATAAAATTTACCAGAGGTCTATCATAACAAATTTAGTCTAAAATCAGAGATTCATAATTTTTCTAATTAATTTGATATTTATTGAATTTTCCCAAATGTTTGGTCATGCGCAATTTTGAACATGAACTATATGATCTACTCAAGTAATGGCCGCCAAAAACTTTTGATCAATAAATAACAGAGATATATTACTAGAGACTAATTTCCATAATTGTTCAGAAAATATTTGACCTCTAATTAATTTATCCAATTAATTCCCTTAATCATTTTTAAAGAAGGAAGTACAAAAATTTTTCATCATAAAATGATATAAAAATTAAAAAAATCTTAATATGGTATAGAAAGAGTCATTGTGCAAAAATCATAATTTTACAGGCATGCTAGACACCAAAATAAATTTAATTAAGTTTTCATGGGAAACCATACTTAATGAGGCAAACCTTAGAAATATTCTTCCAAAAATCCCATAAAAATTTACAGAGCTTTAAAACATAATAAAAGGTCCTCTGCCTAAATTTCATCAATTTCCTGCAAATAGTTACTTCATAATAAATTTCTAAGTAAATAATACAAATTAGTAAATTGTTAATGAAGTATCCAAAATAATGATCCTAAAATCATACTAAAATCTCCAGAGCCTGTACTATCTTTAGAAACTACTCAACCTAAATCTCATCACATTTCAATGAGTTTTAGTGACTTTTTCCTTCACTACAAGGTTTGTGCCCTAAGCTATTGTTAGAGTTTTGAAGGGGGGGGTTTAAGGCTTCCAAATTCTCTAAAATTTTAACCAGAGAACCATACTAACCCTATGGTCCTCTCCACAAATTTTCAAGTCATTCCAAGGTCATTTGACCCCATGACCTTCAAACCTTAAAAAGTCTACATTAAGGGACCTACCTAGGGCTCTAGGGCTACCCTACTCTTAACTACCCTAAATTCCATTGGAGGGTGAGTCATACAATAGAGAGTCAGTGGCCAAAATATCAGCATCTGTTGAGGTGATTTGACCACTCAAAAACCCAAAGGGGGTGCTTGACCTAGTTAACCCTAAAAGGGGTCAACCTAGGGTTGGATCAATACCTAACCAAAACATCTCCAAATGAGATGAAAATTTTACCAGAGCCCTAACATGCCATCTAAGACCAATCACCCAAATTTGGGGGAGTTTTGAGATATTTAGGACACCTAATTAATTTATTCATGAATTATTAAATTTTTCTGAAAACTATAGAACAATATTCTCAAAAAATTCCCATTTTTGGACAAGCCCTAGGTATAGCTATGGTAGACTCCCTTCCCAAATCTCAGATCATTTGGAAAAAGGATGAAGGGTGGGCATCCATTTGAATCTCAGGATAGTCCTAGGTATAGGTCCCACCACAATGGGTGATGTGGTCTAACCAGGACTCCAAATTGAGTGAAATCAATTTTTAATTAAACTAAACATCAGGCTACAGTTTGTATGTTGACCATTTTTTATATTCTAGCATCTAAGTATTTTTAAAAATTAAAAACATTTAATACAAAATGTGTGACAGAAATGAAATATCATAAAATTATATCCTATAGTTTTGATTTTGATAAAGCACGAATCTTGGCGCGCCTTGGACGGCATCCCGTCATCGTCAACCTTGAGCCGACGGCCAAGATTCATTTTTCCTGGGCCAACTTCAAGCGCCTGCCGGCGGCCATCCAGCCGCTGTCCCGGACGGCCTCCGCCACCATCAGCTCCGTTGAGGTGGTGGCTATCATCAGGCGGCGGCACAGCCACCGGAGATGCATATTCCGGCAGTTCTACCAAGTTATTTCTTGGCCCAAAACCATGGAAATACAAAGTTGGTTTGGGCTCAATTGAGCCAGAACCTTGAACCTAGACATTGATACGATCTATCCTTGAGTTAAGTGGAGGAGGAGGACCTTCCCAGCGGCCTGAAGTCGAGAAGATTGCCGGGAAACCATCCTTGAAGGTGGCGCCGTTCGGTTTCTGCAACTGCACTATGGGGAGGCTCGATTTCTTCAGGTAAGGATTGGGAAATCCTCCTCTCGGCCCAGTGAAGGTGTTTAAAGCCTCAGATGGGGAGAGGAGAGGCTGGATCATAAATGGCCATAAAGGCTATTATTGGTTATATTCGGCCATGGTAGAGGGGCTGAACCAGTCACTTAGTGGCCAGAGAAATGACTGCAACTTCTCCCCTTCCCTGGGGGAGTTGAATGCAGCCATTAAATGTGGCCTTTGGCCTCCCCTTGGCTGAGCCCCTTCCTTCCCTCCTCTTTCATTTTCTCTCTCCTCCATAACCATGGAAAAGGATCTCACCCTCTCTCCTAGTCACCAAGTTGACTTGGTCAATCTGGAGGACTATTGGAAGCCCATAAAATCATTATTATTAATTAAAATAAAGTTAGCCCAAGTGGGGTAAAATGGGCTTGAGCTTGGGTTAGCCCATTTGGGCTAATTTGACTTAACCTTAATGTTGAGTTGACCTTGGTCAACATGACCAATTGGGTTGACCCCAATGGATCCCTGGTGACCCTTTGGCATCCCCTAAGGTCTATGTAGTGTTTGGTAGGGTTGACTTGGCACCTTGGAGGTCACTTGACCCTTTGTAAGGGCACTTTGACCACTTTCGGGCTTGAGTTGACTTGGGTCAACTGGGTCTCTAGGACTGCACCCAATGTATCCTTGGTGACCCATTGACACCACTTTAGGTCTAAGAAGACCTGGGCAAGGTTGGTTGGGCACATTAGAGGCCAACTCCCCTTTGTTAGGGCACCTTGCCCTACTTACGCATATGGTGGTCCTAGGTCAAATTGGCAACTTTGGGTTGACTTCAATGGACCCTTAAGGCTCTAGTGGACCCTCTAATAGATTAGTGATGTTGTGGTGGGGTCATGGAGTCATGGTGAAGCCCTAAGGTCAAACCCTAGGTTTTGTGATGAGGTTATGCCATAGGCAGACCAAGGTGATTCTCACCTTGGCCTTCTATCACTTGGCGCTTTTTAGCTTACTAGGGTTTTGTCATGACCTAGTCATGGCCAAAACTACTCCTAGGGGTCTAGTTGGAAATGAGATGTTACACACTACTCACTCCACCTGATAAGTCTTTATGAGCATTGTGAGGATGAGAACTTTGGTCCAAAAAATCATTTCGATCTTGTGCACTGACAAGAACCTTAAGCTTAGTGCCCCTAGTTCTATCTTATACATAGTACTGTGACATGAATTTTCATCATATTTATCCCGCGATAACATTTTTACTTACTGAGATAAACATGTCATGAATGTGAATTCTACTTAATGTTTGACTTTTGATGCTACACGCGCACACGTCATTGCTCTATCTAACACTTCCTGTTGAAACCAAAAACTCAGTCTCTGTGGATATCACCTATGGGGAAGTGGTGATCACACACCTACTTCTCTCCTGCAAGCTAAACGAGTAATATAAAAGAACCGGGGACAGACCTAATGGCTCGGCGTGGAGGTCCCACCACACACCCAGAAGATCTTAGAGCACTTCTCCTCCCTGGCCAAAGGTCGAGCTGAAGGTATCTCAAAAAGTGCAAGAAGACTGAGACACAAGTGAGCATGCCTTTTGAGGTACCCCCATGAGTCTATTTATGATTTTTTGAAAAACAACTGGACTGCTAAATATGCAAATCATCGT
>CM077147.1:156559111-156673621 GCA_039583875.1 Platanthera guangdongensis | reverse complement strand
TTGAACCTAGACATTGCTTCGCATCTCTCCATGAGTTAAGGGGAGGAGGCGGACCTTGCCAGCGCCCTGAAGTCGAGTAGATTGTCGGGAAACCATCCTTGAAGGCGGCACGCTCGGTTTCTGCAACTGTAGTGTGGGGAGGCTCGGTTATTCAGTTAAGGATTGGGAAATCCTCCTCTCGTCCCATGAAGGTGTTTAAAGCCTCAGATGGGGAGAGAGAGGCTGGATCATCAATGGCCATTAAGGCCATTAATGGCTAGATTCGGCCATGGTAGAGGGGGCTGAACCAGGCCCATGTGGCCAAGGAAACGGCTGGAAACTTCTCCCCCTTCCCTGGGGGAGTTGAATGCAGCCATTAAAGGTGGCCTTTGCTCCCCTTGGCCGAGCCCTTCCTTCCCTCCTCTTTCATTTTCTCTCTCCTCCATAACCAAAGAAATGGAGCTCACCCTCTCTCCTAGTCACCAAGTTGACTTGGTCAATCTGGAGGACTATTGGAAGCCCATAAAATCACTATTATTAATTAAAATAAAGTTTGCCCAAGTGGGGGAAATTGGCTTGAGCTTGGGTTAGCCATTTGGGCTAATTTGACTTAACCTTAATGTTGAGTTGACCTTGGTCAAGATGACCATTTGGGTTGACCCCAATGGATCCCTGGTGACCCTTTGGCCCCCTAAGGTCTATGTAGTGTTGGTAGGGTTGACATGGCACCTTGGAGGTCACTTGACCCTTTGTAAGGGCACTTTGACAACTTTGGGCTTGAGTTGACTTGGGTCAACTGGGTCTCTAGGACTGCACCCAATGTGTCCTTGGTGACCCATTGACACGACTTTAGGTCTAAGAAGACCTGGGCAAGGTTGGTTGGGCACATTAGAGGCCAACTCCCCTTTGTTAGGGCACCTTGCCCTACTTACGCCTATGGTGGTCCTAGGTCAAATTGACAACTTTGGTTGACTTCAATGGACCTTAAGGCTCTAGTGGACCCTCTAATAGGTTAGTGATGTTGGGGGGGTCATGGAGTCATGGTGAAGCCTAAGGTCCAAACCCTAGGTTTTGTGATGAGGTTGTGCCATAGGCAGACCAAGGTGATTCTCACAATGGCCTTCTATCACTTGGCCTTTTAGCTTCCTAGGGTTTTGTCATGACCTAGTCATGTCAAAACAACTCCTAGGGGTCTAGTTGGAAATGGGATGTTACACACTACTCACTCCACCTGATAAGTCTTTATGAGTATTGTGAGGATGAGAACTTTGGTCCAAAAAATCATTTCGATCTTCTGCACTGACAAGAACCTTAAGCTTATTGCCCCTAGTTCTATCTTGTACATAGTACGTGACATGAATTTTCACCATATTTCTCTTCGCGATAACATTTTTACTTACTGAGATAAACATGTCATGAATGTGAATTCTACTTAATGTTTGACTTTTGATGCTATACGCGCACACGTCATTGCTCTATCTAACGCTTCCTGTTGAAACCAAAAACTCAGTCTCTGTGGATTTCACCCATGGGGAAGGGATGATCACACACCTACTTATCTCTTGCAAGCTAAACGAGTAATAAAAAGAAGAGGGGACAGACCTAATGGCTCGGCGTGGAGGTCCCACCACACACACAGAAGATCTTAGAGCTTTCTCCTCCCTGGCCAAAAGTCGAGCTGAAGGTATCTCAAAAGCGCAAGAAGACTGAGACACAAGTGAGCATGCCTTTTGAGGTACCCCCTTGAGTCTATTTATGGTTTTTGAAAATGGACTGCAAATAGCAAATCATCGTTGTTTGAAATGCTATGTACAACCCAACTTGGTCTGCCAACAGCGTAACTCCGCTGTTCTAACTGGCTATAGACAGTCCAGTGGGGGTAAAATGATAAAATCACATCACAAGAGATTGGGCGAGTGTCCCTACGGAACCTCCACTTGCTAGGGGCGGCGAGTCCTCGATGGGGCTGGCACTTGCCACCTTTATCCGCACTCTTTGTCGGCAGATGATCTCCCACAAACAAAATTCCAGATTACCTGGGAGGTCACCTTGGCCAGCACCTTCATTTCCAACAGTTAGAAAATTGTCGATCATGTCAAGCAAGAACCTCCTCTTCCCGCTGGCTTGGGGAAAGTTCCTAGCAAGTCCATCCCCCAAATGGCGAAGGGTCAAGGGGTCGTGATACTCCTGATCCACTGAGCGGTTGAAGTTGGAGGGGGGCAAACAGCTTGCACTTATGGCATTTCATTATGAATTCCACAGCGTACCAACCAAGGGTCGGCCAGAAGTACCCTGTCGGACTATTCTTCCTTCAAAAGTATTTCTCCCCGAGTGGCTTCCACACTTCCCTGAATGGACCTCTTTCAAGATCTCTGAACCTCCTTCTCTGCACACAGCATGCCAATATCCCTATAGAGTATTCCTATACAACTATCATTCGTGCATGAGGTTATATGCCGACTTACGCTTGAACTTCTTATCAATCCCTTCCGGAAACTCTCATGTGGACATGAATGTTTTGAAAGGATCAATCCACTAGGGTTGTTGGTCCACCTCCATCAACTCCCCACTTGGATGGATGAGTAGAACAGGTAGGTGATGGTACCTCCCACCGGGGACCATGCTTGGACTGTGATCAACCTACTCGTTTACTTCCCGTGGCACATGTTAGATGGAGAAGGATTGGAACTACCGATGACCCACTTCGCCTTTGTCAAGTATAACTACAGAGTAGGTTACCTTGCCTCGAACCCAGTTGATCTGGGAGGCCACCACCATCGAGTCAGTGAGGGCCTCCACATCTTGCACCCCTAGCTCCTGGCCAGGCGCAACCCTGCTATCACAGCCTCATACTCGTCCTGGTTGTTAGTGATGGAAAGTGCACCACCCACCGTTTGCTTCATCCTCGTTCCCCTGGGGGCTCTCCAAGATCAGCCCCACCCACAAGGAATGTCTTCCCAATGCACCGTCCATCACCATCCAAGGAACCGGCGAGTGAGTTCTACCTCCGCCACCTTGACCACATAATCAGCAAGTAGTCGGCCATCGCCTGAGCCTGGATGGAGAGATGCTGGATGAAAGAGATATCGAACTCAATCAACTCCACCGACCACTTTGCCAACCTTCCCGAGTGCTACACCCCATCAAAGATGTTGCGGAGGGGATGGTCAGTCACCACTCGGATGGAGTATGCCTGGAAGTAAGGTCGAAGCCTCCGAGCCGAGATGACTAAGGCAAATTCCTGCATCTCAAGATGCGATAAACGGATCTCTGCCTTTATCAGGACCCGACTTATATAGTTTATTAGCCACTGCTTCTTCCCCTCTTCACGAACCACGACGGAGCTCAAGACCTCTGCTCTGACCCCGAGATAAAATATAAGATTCCCCCTCCTTCATCCCTTGGACCAGGGGGCCTGTGATAACTACCTTTTTAAGGCAAGAACTCCTCCTCACATTCTAAGTTCAATAAAACTTCTTGCCTCCCTCAATGCTTTGAATAAGGGAGAGAACATCTCCCCCACCGGGAAAGGAACCTGCTGAGCCCTGCCAACTTTCGTCAGGCGCTGGATCTCCTTAAAGTTTTAAGGCGGTTCAGTTCCATGATTTCCTTGACCTTGTCAGGATTGGCTCCACCCCTGCGGGGGTGATAAGATGGCCCAAGAACTTGCCCCGAAAACACATTTCAAGTGGTTCAGCCTCATCTTCTATTTGCGCAAGGTGCCGAAGGTTTCCTCCAAATCGTGGAGGTGGGAGTCCACCTCCTGGCTTTTTATTATCAGGTCATCCACGTACTCCTCGAGGTTCCTTCTCTTTTTCTCTTGGAAGACCCGATCCCTCATCTTTTGGTATGTTGCCCCTTCATTTTTTAACCCGAAGGGCATCATCTATAACAATAGCAGCCATCCCCAATGATGAAGGAGACATATTTTATCTTTGAGGGGGCATCCTGATCTAATGGTAGCCTGAAAAAGCATCTTAAAAACACATTATAGGAAAACCGACGGCTGAGTTAACCAGCGCGTCGATTCAGGGCAAGGGTAACAATTCTTTGGACATGATTTATTAAGTAAAGAAAAATCAACACACATTCTCCACTGGTCGTCTCCTTTTTTACCATTACAACATTGGAGACCCGATGAGGTATTGAATTTCGGATACAAAGCGGCTTTTAGGAGTTGACTACCTCCTCTCTAATGGCTCGGCAAGCTTGTCTGCGATGGACCACTTATTCTACTGGATGGGGAGAGCCTCCGGTTTCAAGTTGAGGCGATGACATGCAACATCCGCAGCAATCCCAGGTTTCTTCACTGCGATCCAAGCAAAGATGTCATCCTTCTGGATGTATGCCAGCATCCTCTCTTGGTCCACTGGGGCCAGCTCCCTGTTGACAGCACCTTCTCCACCCTGCCTCCAAGGGTGAGAACTTCCATTTTCGCCACCTCTTTTGCAGCCTCGATGAGACTGCACTCCCCTCTCCCACCTCCCCTCTCCCAGGATGACCTCCTCCTCAGCCTCCTCCACTGTCATATCCTCGGTTGGCTCTTCCTGAACTCCCTCCACGACCTTAACCTGGTACGGCTCTCCTCTACCTCCATCTCTACTCCACCTACTTCCTACTCTACCTCTTCGATCCTCTGCTCCATCTCCTCGGCTCGCTCCTGTCAAGAGATGGAGTTCATGGGGATGACGTAGCACACCCTTGCCACTTTGTGGTCGCCCCAGACCCAGACCTAGATCCCCTCAGCATTGAACATCAGGCACTGGTTGAAGGTGGAGTACAAATAATGGAAGGCGCTGATGAGAGGCCCTATGAAGATAGAATTGTAGATGCTGGGGCATCCACGATGACAAAATTGTAATTTCGGGACTGGCCCCCAGAGTGACGTGGAGTCCCACTCCTTCTAACTCCTTTCTTTCCCCAAGAATCCATACAAAGACCTATCCGAGGCTAGCACTCTCTTGGGCTCCACATTCATTGCGTCAAATGCCTTTTGAAAATGATATTGAGAGAGCTTCTATTATCGATGAGGATGCGGGAGATGGTGAAATTATTGACCACGGTCTGTATTACCAACACATCATAAAGGGATCCTCATGATCAAGCATGTCACTCCTAGAGAAGGAGATCCTATCTTCTGGGGGTGGGGTCTAGAATATAGAGACAATGCTACTTCGATACATGGTGTGGAGACTTGTCTTCCCAGATGTCTCAACTCCCACATCCCCGTGGATCAATCTGATCGCTCCTTGGGCCCCAGCATTAGCCTGGTCCTCATACCTGTCCTTCTCTGCCAGAGGCAGGACTTCCTCGATCCGCACTCCCTGGCGGTCCTGCTGCAACTACTCCCTGTTACCTCTCAACTCGAGGAACTCAAGCATGTGGTCGTAGCGTGCCCCTCTTCTTGGTGGAAGTCATAATAGGGTAACTCTACCCTGACTTCCCTTCTCCTCCTCTGCTGACCTCTCCGCCTCTACATGGATATCGTCATGGCCTGATGCTTTATGAGAAAAGGCGGCCTCTGTCCCTGCCTCCATCCTGGACAATGGAACTGACCCTGGCCCCCTTGTCGATAGCCTCCTTCATGGAAACCTCTCTGCCGGCCTTGGTCTTGCCACTCCGGCAGCCTCCAGCTGAGCTGGTTGTTCGACACCTCACGCCCCCACATGGCTGGTGCTGCTACACCATTTATCGAGGTTCGACTCACCTCACCTCCTGACCTCAGCCACCTCCTGGGCCCTTCTCATCTTCCATGGCCCACTTGGCCAACTTCTTTGAAAACTGTGGGTTTGACGCCTCCTCATCAACTTCCCTCGCCGCCCTCTCCATCAGCTCCTTGTAGGAAAGAGGCAGCACCCTCTTCAGTTCCATCCTGAAGAACCCTTACTGTAGCCCAAGGTAACGACCATCATCAGGGCATGCCCTGGCATCTCATTGGTGACCCTCCTTCTGGAAGCGGTCCACATAGATCCCCAAGTTATCATTCACCCCCTGTTTGATGTGGAACAAGGACTCCGACTCTTCTTCCTTTTCTTGGAAGTGGTGAACCTTAACATGTACCCCGATGTAGGTCCCCAAATCAGTAGATTGAATTGGTCGGTATCTGGTGGAACCACTCTCTCGCCATCTCCTTAAGGGTTATGGTGAAGAGTCTGCATTTTAAGGCATCCGACATTTGCCTTATCGAAACCACATTTTCAAACCATTGGATGTGATGGACTGTGTCAACATTCCCGGTATAGTAGAACATTTTCGGCTCACTGAACCCTTCCAAACCTGGAGCAGAAGAAACTAACTCGCTGAAGGGGCTACCTTTCCCCGCTAGGCGAGCCGGAGGATCTCTCACCCCCATCTCGCCGAACCGGCCTCCGCTTGCCGAGCCGGGAAAAATAACTCGCCTGCGGAGCTAGCGCCCTCTCTCGTCTTCTGCAACCACCTTCCCAGCTCGTCGAGCTGCGACATCCTCGCCTAGAGCCGGGGCATCCTCGCGCAGAGTCGGGGCGGTGGTGATCGGAACAGCTGGTGTCAAGCACTCGGCTCGCCCACTGAATGCGAACCTAATGAGCCCGAGCACTTCCTGCCTGAAGTCCTTGAACATCCCCCCCCCTCCCCGTGGTTAGAGGGTTAGGGGGTAGCAAGTCGGCCTGTCCAAACCTTGCGCTTCTCCTCCAGTCATCAAGCCTGTTGAAGATTTTCTATGTTGACCACGCTACAGGCTCACCGCACCAAAAATGTTTTAAACCGAAAACTCGGTCTCTTTGGAGTTCACCCTTGGTGAAGGAGTGATCGCACACATACTTCTCTCTAGCGAGCCAAATGACTAAGAAAAAAGAACAAAGGACAGACCCAAGGGATCAGCGTAGAGGTCCCACCACACACCCCAAGATCTTAGAGCACTTCCCCTCCCTGGCCAAATGACGAGCTGAAGGTATCTCAGAGAGCTCAAGAAGACCAGGGCACAAGTAAGCATGCCTTCTGAGGTACCCCCTTGGGTCTATTTATAGTTTTCTCAAAATGACATGCAAATAACCAACCTCCGATATTTTGAACAGCTATGTACAGCCTAACTGGGTCTACCAATAGTGTAACTTCACTGTTCTAACTGTCTATAGACAGACCAACCGGGTTAAAATGGTAAAAACACATCACAAGATACTAGGCAAGTGGCCCTCTACAAGGTCCACTCATCGGGGGTGGCGTGTGCTCGATGGGTCTGGAACACGTGGCCTTTTTCCCCCTGGGCGAAGGCGGGCCCGGCCTTCCCCACTCAACTGCTTCCTGTCGAGCCTCCTAAGGCGAGTGCGAGCCAGCCTGCCCCACTCGCCCACTGCTCGCCGAGCCCCTAGGGAAAGTGCAAGCCAAGCTGCTCTACTCGCCCCATAAACGGTCCACACACTTGGGCGTACCGGACTGCTGGACATTGGCCGATCTGGCTCCTGTCGACCAATACTCATCTGATATGGGGTTGTACACTTCCATGCATAAGAGTTGGACTGATATGACACTTTCTAGCTATAGCACGTACGTTCTAGCACATGATTTCTATTCATGACTTGTACAATGTTGCTCTGCATTAATTTTATAACTCTTGTAGCATTGCATTCTACATCGTTATGTCCTTAGTCTCCTTATGTTGTCCAATCTTTTGTAACTCTGAATAATTATTTTAAAAATATGTCTACGTACTGCACTCATCCATTTGACCTCTATGCTTAATATTCCATGATTTCATGCTTGGTCACCCCTATTATTTTCGCCTCTTTTTTCAATTTCTCTAACGTGCACTATTTGCTTTCTCTCTGAAGCTCATTATATACTGCATGCACATGTTTGACTTTTGGTCTAGCCGATCCACCTTCAATAATATCAAAGGGGGACAATAGATGGTCCATGAGTCATGGGTAAGTGTAGATCAAATGTAGGGGGAGATTAGTTACTATGTGCACGTAGATAGGGGAGCATGCAGAACACATATATAGGGGGAGCGCACATGTAGGGGAGCTATATAGAACCTAAAACATAAGCTTTCAAGACTATCTCTTATATATAAATGTTGTATCATGCACCTCATTATTATATCTCAAGAACGAGATTTGATATTATAAAAAGGGGGAGATTTTTGGAGCCGACAGTTCCCATATCCTTAGTTTGATAATATCAACTCCCATGTTGCATTTAATTACATCTTATGTTTGGTAGATTGTGAAGGTTTAGAGGTCCAAGAAATTCAAGGAGCCCTCCTCAAGAATCTACCGCGGAGTGGTAGTAGTTAATGCTGTGCGGTCTCCTGAAATAAATGGACATGGCGCTTAGGAATCTACAGTGCCGCGCGAGTCCTACCACCCGCACTAGCTTGACGAATTAATTCATCCAGGTTCTTGGGAACCTACCATGCTGCGCTAGCTTCCTACCGAGCAGCGCTGGCTCACTCAATGCTCGTTGAGATAGAGGCATTGGGAGCGTTGAGATAGAGGCGTCGAGAGTGACGAGACAGAACCTACTGCCGGGCGCTAGCTTGGTACCGCGCCACGGTAACACACTCATTGCTCGTTGAGATAGAGGCATTGAGTGATTTAAGATAGAGGCGTCAAGAGCTTCGAGACAGAACTACTGTCGGGTATTAATTACCTACCGCTCCGCGCTAGCATTGGAAAAAGGAAAATATTCATTTTGAATATTTTCCAAATTTGGAGGACAACTGTCAACATCAAGCGCGTGAACCTACTGCCTGGGGCAAGTCTTATCACCACGGTAGCTTATTTTTACAAAGACGTATAAAAAGGCGCCATATTTTCCGCGTTCCTAAGATGAAAAGAGACTGAGTTCTGTGATTTCTATGGTTCAGCCGCCTCTCTGTGGTCTGTTCCATCGTCTTCCTCAAAGGAATAGAAGACTGCCTCACTCCTGTTCGCACACGAAGAACTGCTATGAGCCAAGGACTACATCGACTACGAACAGTCGACTGGTTGTAAGCACACGAAGATTTCAAGCACCGGCTGTTAATTGCTCGACGGTGGAATCGTCAAGAGGGAGATTTTAATCGCTTTAAATCTTTTTAACTTTTATTGTATTCTATCTCTTTTTATACTTTGTTTGTGGTGAAGGAAATTGACCGGGGAAGTTCGTCGGAATCAGGGGTAGGATTACGTGAGAAATCACCCCAGGGAAGGGACGTCAAGATAGGGTGATCTAGTAAGGCTCTAAGACCCGACCTTGCGTGGAGGTGAAGAGCCAGCTCGAAGGCCGTTCTTGGAGGGAAAGGGATAGAGCCAACCGGTCCGTGGAGCGGGTAAGTATAGAAAACCAAAAGTTATTTTTATTCACCACATTCAATTTCTGGCATCACAGGAGATCAAGTTTTGTAATCTTTAAAAATGATTGTTGATTTTACTTTGCAATGAAATTCATTTTCTACGTATTCTTCTGCATAATACTGATGTGAATGTTAGTTTGTGTTGTCCTGAAGAGTGCAAAGATCTCCAAGGGAGAATCAGCCTAGAAAAATGAGTTCAGATACATACCACCGCACGTTAGATACTTCGTGGTAGATTCCTGAACTAGTTTTCCCGGTTTGAAATAATTCGAACACTTAGTAATTGCAAATAAACTTTATTTACGACCCTTTAAGGTTGGCCACTAGATCCAACAGCAATGCCTTATGCAGGAGGACAGCCAGGTCAGGGGGCATGGCCTGATGCGACGATACTCTCTCTTCCTTCAGTGACTGATGTGAGTTGTGAGCATTATGATGTAGCCTTTGGGTAATTTTTGCTATACTCTGATATTAAAGGAATTGATGTAGTTCTTTATTATTGATGTACTGTTTTGGACATTTACATATTGTGATTTATGACTTCTGTGATCTTCTTTTGGTTGGGGTGGCATTTGTGATATCAGAGATTAGCCACCAGAATAGGCGACTTATAGTAGAGATTAGCCTGTGTGTTGATGCTACCGTAAGGTGGCTATTATAGGCATAAAACTTCCTTCGGTTGTATATTGTGTTCCAGGAGGGGGGTTTTACAGTGTTGGTGTTCTTTCCCTGCAAGTAGGCATCATGTATATATATAATTACAATAGAACGTGCAATTTATGCACTATTCACCAAAAATGTTGGCACTCATGACCATATGCCCCGTGTACTCATGACACATTTTTGGTTTACTGGAATCCCAGTCCCACTACCATACTCAGTGATGGTTCAACATTTGAGCATTATAGAACTTTCCACACTGTAGTCTAAGACACTCTCTGCTATGCTACTACTAAGTGAAAGGCACTTTATTATCTTGAAATACAAGAATGTGACTCATTGCAAGTCGATCTCCATAGGACGTATACAGTTACTAGTCTTTACGGCTCGTAGACTAAGACTCTCTCTTATGCTACGACAAAGTTAAAGGCACTCTATTACCTTGATATACAAGCCAGTGACTCACTCTAAGTGAATTCCATAGTGTGGGTACATGTTACCCACAACCCGCTATTCAAACTGTGAGGCTCACAAGCCACGATGCGCGCCAGCCTCCCCTTGCCCATTCGTACATACATAACCCCGTTATGTCCAAAGGCTGGCACACACTACCACCAAATCTGGGCAATCTAAGCTCATAGCTCATCATATTGGCACCATGTCTCAAAGAGACAGGCCTCATAACCATAGCTCTCTAGGAGCAACCACCAGTGGTAGCACTACCGCTGTACGGTAGGGGACAGAACGCCATTATTTCCTCAAATTTGGGTGTTTTCCTAGAGCATGCCACCAGTACTACCTACAACAAGCTGCACTCCTGAAAATTCCGTAAAACTACACATTTACCCACGGAGTCTTCTTCAGCATGCAAATAAATCATCACCAATACAGACCAACCTATCCGAATGAGCTTCAAACAACATGCCTATTCTGTACTTTGATTTCAGATTCTATATGCAATTTTATTACCAGGTATATCATCGATCAATCCGTTGGAAATCCCTTCTCTCTCTACCAATATGTGGGGGACTTAATGCAACTATGCCAAATTATGGACTTCACAAGTCCAAGAAGCAAGATCATTACCATTGTTAATCAATTAGGAGACTTGATCTTGTACTTGATCCAGATGGAAACAACCACAACACTTTCCTCTTTGCCTCTTAGCTTCAGCTTGCTACTCTGATCATAAGAACATCTTTACACTCTTCTCAAGGGCTGGTCTAGACTTCTCCTTCCCCTTCTTCCTTCTCTTCTTCTCCCTTCATTATTCTTTTCTCAAAAAGCAATAGTGAGAGTCCTTTCTTAAATTGAAGGAGTGAGAATGTGAGGGAGAAAATGAGAAGTCTGAGCCCTTCCATAATCTCTTAGTAATCTGGGCTACACTCTCATCCACAGGATCTCCACCTCATAAGGAGTGGATGGCCAAGATTCAATTGAGCTTACAATTTAAATTGCTACTTCCACGCGATAACTCGCTAGCGTCGTGCGGTAGCTTGGGCGGTGGCGGTAGTCTCATCCAACACCACTTTAACATTCAACGAGCGCCATAACACCCTTTGACATGTAGGATGCCTACCGCTGCCAGTACCTCTACCGCCGTACGATTTGTTCTAGTGGAAATGGTTGGATTAATTGATTGGCCACCACCAGCAGTATCTCTAACACCTGGCGGTAACTTCCAATAACACATTGTTATTTTAATCATCAAAAAATTGGGGCATTACAAATATCCCCTCCTTTAAGAAATTTCATCCCGAAATTGCACTTAATAAGAAACGACATAGAAGTACAAAACATATATAACATACCTCAACGGAACAGCTTAGGGAACTCTTCTCGCATGGTCTATTCACGCTCCCACGATAGCTCTTAACTACCATAGTTGACCCAACGGACTTTGACAATTCAATTCTATTTATTCCACAACTGCTTGACCTTCGTGTCCTGGATTCGAATGGGGTTGACTTTCATTGTCAACCCAATATAGGTCGACACCAGATTTGCAGCAACCACTTTCATAGACTCTTGCACCGCCTTCCACAACACTGATATTTAAAACAAATTGTACAAACGACTTGGCTTTGCTGAAAGAACAAGCTGATATGCAGCTTTACCAATCTGCTCAATGATTTCATATGGGCCAAGGTATCTCAGATCAAGCTTTTTCATGTGCCAAATCGTAGATACGCCCTTGAACGGCTTTATCTAGAGATATACCGAATCACCTACTATAAACTCCATGATTAGGTGTTAGGCATTATAGTAATTTGCATGCCTATCTTGAGCAATCAATAAGCCCTCTCGAATCAACCGTATCGTTAAAATCACATCTTTAACGTCTTTACGCTTATTCAACTTCAATTCACCTGTTTCTACCCAAGTTAATAGAGTACGATACTTCCTACCGTATAAGTCCTCGAAGGGTGCCATCTGAATACATTCTTGGTAGCTATTATTGTAGACAAAATCGATCATAAAGAGATGGTCCTACCACCTCTTCCAAAAATCTAAGGAGCACATGCAAAGCATATCTTCCATCGTTTTGTTTACCTTCTCGGTCTAACCATCCATCTGGGGATGAAAGGACGTGCAGAATTTCAACTTGGTACCCAATAGTTGATGAATAAGCCTCCAATCATTTGACATGAAATGCACATCTCGGTCACTAACAATTCTACGGGCACACCGTACAATTGTACAATATTGTCAAGAAAAAGCTTCGCTAATTTTTCCACTGAATCGTCCCTCCTGTTTGGAATATAGTGTGACACCTCTGTCAATCGATCAACCATCACCCAAACAACATCGTTCCCTCTCTGCGATCCCGGTAAACCGTGCACAAAATCAATAGATATGTCATCAAACTTTCAGTTCTGTATCAGTAACAACTTTAAGAAACCACTAGGCATGAGACATTAAGCCTTTACTAGGGCTCAAGTATGAGGCTTAGCCACATAAAGAGCTATGTCCATCTTTATCCCTTGAAACCAGAAAAGCTTCTTCATATCCTTGAACGTCTTTGTGCTTCCTGGGTGGATTGAGTACTTTATAAATTGTGCCTCGTACTTCAATACCTGTCATAATTTTCCAACATTCAAGTCGCATAAGCGACTATATTTCTATAAGAAACTGCCTTAAAAGGTGAACTGAGCATTTGACCCATCGCTACTCTCTTCCAAATAGCATTTCATGCTGCAATCTAGCTCCAACACTTGCCAAATCCTATCAGCGTGCTCATATTGAACCTCCGTATAGTTTAAACATGCATTTGCACTAGAGCTCCGATCAGCACAAGTGATCTTCAAGGCTTCCAAATTTCAAATAAGATGCTCATCATGCATCTATATCTAGTTAGCATGTATCAGAGCCCTGTGACTCAACGCATTTGTGACAACATTTCCCTTCCTAGGAACATAGTGTATCTCAAAATTTTAGTCCCCAAGGAACTTCATCCACCACCTTTGTCGCATATTCAAACACTTTTGATTCAATATATGTTTTAGGTTCTTATGATCAGTAAAGATGCATGTCAACCTTCATGCCATACAGTTAGTGTCACCATAGCTTCAGGAAAAATATCACAACCACGAACTCCAAGTTGTGGACTAGATAGTTCCTTTTAGGCACCTTCAGCTGGCAAGAGCCACAAGCCATAACCTTTCCAAACTGCAGAAGAATGTAGCCTAAGCTGCTCCCTCAGGCATCACTATAGATCTCATAGCCTTCTACACCGCATGGCAAACTCAAAAGAGGCACCGTGGTCAGACGACCCTTTAGCTCCTCAAAATCTTGCGCGTACTCTGGCATCCAAATGAACTTCTGATCTTTTATTTTTAACATAGTGAGAGGCAAAGAAAACCTTGAGAATTACTCTACGAAGTGCATATAGTTGCCGACAATTCTAAGAAAACTCCTGACATACGCCTCAATAGCAAGAACAGACCACTCTTGTATCGCAACTATCTTCACCAGATCCACATCAATACCTTCTACACTGACCACATGACCAAGAAAAGACACTGACGTTAGCCAAAACTCATACTTTGATAACTTAGTATAGAGTCTATTCCACTTTAGGTTATATAAAACCAACCTCAAATGATTTGCATTGCCCTCTTCAGACTGAGAGTATATCAACATGTCATCTATAAAGGAGATCTCAAATCAGTCTAAATACTCTTTAAAGGTCTTGTGCATCATATCTATGAATACGGATGTCGCCTTCGTTAACCCAAATGACAACACAGTAAACTCATAATGACCATAGCGTTTACCAAATGCTGTCTTGGGAATATCACTTTCCCTGATCCTTAACTTATAATAGTTGGACTTCAATTGTAGCTTTGAATAAACAGTTGATCCAAACTGTTAATATAATAAATCATCGATTCTCAAAATTAGGAAATTATTCTTTTCTGTTAGCTTGTTCAATTCACGGTAGTCAAGGCATAGACGCAAGCTTCTATCCTCCTTCACAAAGAGGACAAGTGCACTCTAAGATGACTTACTTGGACGTATATAGCCTTACTCTAGCCACTCGGTAAGATGAGCATGACACAAGCTTTGTACTTGGCACCAATGTTGGATTTAATGGCCTATCTTAGAGGGGGGGGGGGTGAATAAGGTTTTTAAATAGTACGGAAATAAATAAGATTTTTATCGAGGAAAACACATTCTGGATGCTACTGCGTGGTGGTAAGATACTATCGCATGGCGGTAGGTCTTAGTGAATGACTTCCCCTGCAAGAAGTTATTTTTGAGTTATACACAACCCTTAAAACCCTTGGAACATCTAGCCATGAATTCGAGGTGAAACACAAACAGTTATAATTTTATTCAAAGATAAGTAATGGTTTACAATCACAAAAATTGATCTCCGTGATGCCGAAGATTGAAGGTGATGAATATAATCTTCTTATAATTTCTATACTGACCCTCCCAGGGCTGATTATCTCTCGCTCTTCTTCCATAGAAGATCTATGAGCCAACTCTTCACCTTCCTCCTCGGAAGGGTCTTAGAGCCCCACTAGATCTCCCAAATCTAGACATACTCCAAGGATGTTTTCGTGTAGACTCCTCCCAGAAATCCGATGACCTCCTGGGTCGATTTCCCTTCCGCTAAGATCAGATCAAAACAAAGAAAATACAAGATAAAATTTAGGGTTTAAATGTTTTTTTCTCATAAAACATAGAACTCCTCCGAGAAACGACATGTGATCGTTTCTCTTGAATATCGTTCTCATTGTTATCAATCAGTCGCAAATAGTCGTTGAAGATTTCATTCGCCGGAGTTCGTTGATCACAAGCGGGAGGAAGAATATGACTTTTTCTTCAACGGAGATGAAAGTTCGTCCCTCTGCAAATGGCAGCCGAACTCTAGAATTAAAAATTCTCCTTCGTGGTGTCTCTAGGAAAATAAATGCATGGTTTTATATGTCTTGAAAAATAATCTACTGTCGGTGGTAGGGCTAGCACCCTGCAGTAGGTCGATTCGTGCGGGGTGACAGTTGTCCAATAGATTTGGAAAAAATATTAGAATAATATGTTTTTCAGTTTTATGATACCGCAGCCCGGTAAAAGTTAATGCATAGTGGTAGCTATTTCCTCTCGACGAAATGACTTGACGATAATTGCATTGTCTACCGCTCAGTGGTAGGTCCAGTATGTGGCAATAAGTCACAGCGCGGTTGTTCTTTAATATGCCCAAGCAAGCGCTTGCGGCAAGACTAGCGTCAAGTGGTAGGTCATAGAGTTTGATTTTCTTGTACATTTATACCTGTAAACATGCACATTATACCCAAGACAAGTATGATCAAATACAAATCAGGATTTGATATTATCAAACTAAAGAGTTGCAGACCATAGGTTCCAACAAACTCTTCCTTTTGATAATATCAAATCACGTTCACGAGATAGAAATAGTAATAGCAAGTTATAGTGTAATCCTATCCGTAAGCATGAATTATAGCCTGTTTAATGATCAAGATACAATATGACTCCCCTTACATGTGTGCTCCCCCTATATGTGTGCTCTTGTTACACGTGATCTTCCCCAAGGTGAGTTAGCATAGGATTAGCTCATTAACACTCATGAAAGGGTCGGGGATGAATGAACGTGCCGTGAGAAAAACAAAGGGAGAAAAAACGAGCACAAATTCATGAAAAATAAACATAAGCACCAGGGCAAAAATAGGAGCAGAACACCAAGAATATAGACCTACCAAACACACGACTAATTGTTGACATGAAAAATTTTTGCAGAGCATATGAAATTTGGACAATACATGTGAATCTAAATACACACGATTTAGAATACAATGTTAGGAGATTTATAGAGTTAATACAGTGCAATATTGTAATCATTATGAATAAAAATCGTGTACTAGAACATATGTGTTATAGACAGATACTGTAGTATAAGTCCAATACTTATGCATGGAAGCATTAGATAAAATATTGAGATGCGTATGTGTATCATTATAGAGAAAAACATCAAGTAGAAATAATCATAAATACATGTTTTATTTCTATAATTCAATAAGCGACAATAAGAGAAATGAAGTGAAAACTAATGTCACGTTTCTATCTACTTCATACCAAGATTAGAACAAGGGGCACTAACACAATTTATAGTATCTGCATAAGATCGAAAGGATTCTTTAGACCAAGGTGCTCATCCTCATAATGCTCATAAATACATATTAGGAGGAATGAGTAGCACTCGAGGGGGTATCCTTGACACATGAGTTGATAACAACATTTATTTTCACATTTTTTGTTTTCATTCAAAAATTTTTCACTCTCAATTTTTATATAATTTTTTGAGTTCAAGGTCCCCAATCAATCAAAATCTACCCACATAGAAAGATACACTTTAATTTATATACAAAAGACCTTTTCACTAGAATGTTGGTCCAGAGTTCTAAACTGTATACAAGAAACATGAAAACCATGAAATTTATTATTCAAGTCATTCCTAGCGTGTTAGAAACAATATCGCGAGTTATAACATGTATGCATTGAACTTCTACATGATTGCATTTTCTATGGATGTGTGCATAGTGAAAAGTCATTATGCTACCTAAATCCTCACACATACCTAGAGGCATATTCAACATACACTATATTGTCCAGTCGCACTCAGTAGCTAAGTAACCAATAGATTAGACACACCATGACAAAACAAACAATGTTGAACAGAGATTAACATATTTTAGAAATCAAACATTGCACATAATCATTATGCTTTAGGCTCTAGTCATGCATGTCCTAAGAATGATTGTTCCATTTTTTTTATATTTTTTGTTTTAATATTCAAAGATTAAACAAATCAATCAAATCAAACTAAAAAATAAAAACGTGTTTTTCGATTTTTGGGATTTTTCAAAAATTTTTTTTTTGTTTAGAAAACATACAGAAAGAAAACACACACCAGACATAAGGACTTAAAGACACACAAATAGAAAAACATGTCATAGAATAATCATTGAGAATAAAAAATAGCTTATTGCCAGCGCTAGTGCTACCGCGCGGCGGTAACTCACAGAAACTCTAGTTCTGTTAAAAATTTCCCAGATTTCAATAATTCTGTAACATGACTATGTTGAGAGATCCAAAACACCCAATTCCCATCAAAGCAAAGAGAAATGAGAGTCCGGGAGGGATTTTGTAAAGCTATCAGCAAATTGATCGCAAGTCCCAATAAGGCTCACTTTCACGTTTTCTTTCTTAATTTAACCCCGAATAAAGTGATGATGAATGTTTATGTGTTTTGATCGAGAGTGGTGCACCGAATTATTTGTTAAGTTTCTGGAACTTTTGTTATCGCACCTAAGTTCAACATTCTTGAAAGAGAGACCAAAGTCTTCCAACATTTGGGACATCCAAAGTCCTTGTACGCAATAGCTTCCTAGGGTAATGTATTCGGCCTCGTCTGTGGAGAGGGCAACAAAATTATGTTTCCTACTCGACCATGATACTAGTGCATGCCCTTAGAAGTGACCCGTGCCACTTATGCTTTTGTGATCAAGTGAACACCCGACATAATCTGAACCAGAATATCCTTGAAACCTGAAATTTGTGCGTGTGGATACCAAAGACCAAGATTTGTACCCTATGAGATACCTAAAGATGTGTTTAATGACTTTCAGATGGGATTCTTTAGGATTTGATTGACATCTAACACAAAGTCACACTGCAAACATGATGTCAGGTCTAGATGCACTAAGATATTATAGAGAGCTGATCATGCCTCTAAATTGATTTTGGTCCACCGATATGCCAATTTCACCCTTTCCAAGTTTTAGTGATCCGCTCATAGGAGTTTTTGCTTGTTTCAAATTCTCAAAACCGAATTTTTAATCATATCTTTTATATATTTGAATTGAGAAATAAAAATACCAATATCTCATTGAGTTATTTAAAAACATAGGAAGTATGTCAACTCTTCTACTAAACTCATTTCAAATTTACTTTTAATCACTTTTATGATTTATTTAAATAGTTTATCGTTAGTAGCAATAAAGATTATATAATCGACATATATTTGCATGATAATTAAATTCGAATCACTATGTTTTACAAATAAAGTTGTATCTGCACTTCCCATTCTAAACCATGCTTAACAAGAAAAATAGTTAGTCTATCGTACCATGCACGAGGAGCTTACTTTAATCCATATAATGCTTTTATGAGTTTATACATGTGATTTGGATGATTGTTATTTTTAAATCTGGTGGTTGCTTTACATACACTTCTTATTTAATATAGCCATTTAAAAATGCACTCTTGACGTCCATTTAAAGTGCATTTAAAAATACACATTTATAAATTTTATCTTTTTAAAACTAACAAATGCTAAGAACATCATAATGGACTCAATGCGTGCAACATGTGTAAAAGACTCCTCAAAATCTATCCGTTCAATCTAAGAATATCCCTAAGCAACCAACTGTAATGTCCCGATTCGTGCTAGACCCCTTGTGCGGGTTTTCAGTCCAGAGAATTGACTTGGGCTCGGGTGCATGGGTGGTCAGGCTTGCACCTGAGCCGGGGGAAGTGCTTACTTGACACTGGCTATAAGTGTACAACCCCATGTCGGCGAATAAGGTCGCCAGGAACCAGACCGATCAGGAGGAAGATAGTGGGCGAGCTCAGCAGTAGAGAAGCTGAGCCCGAGCTCGGCATTCGTCGACTGTGAGATCGACATTCGTCGACCGCGAGCTCGGCATTCGCCAAGCTAGTCAAAGAATCGTCGAGCTAAGGTCGACTGATGGTGACCAACAGATGGGCGAGCTCGCCGCCCCAGCTCGCGCTCTCGCAAAGGAACTCGGCAATAACAGGCGAGCAGGATCCGACGAGGTGGCCAGGCTCCCCAGCTCGCCCAGATCTATGAGTTACTTTTTACTGTTTTTCCCCCGCAGGTCTGCCCATAGCCCTTCAAAACAGTGGAGTTTGGTTGTTGGCAGACCCAGCCAAGGGCATTTTGGTAACTTCAGGTCACTTCATCTTGGTTATTGGCAGTTCAGATTCTGAAAACTATAAATAGGACCCAAGGGGTACCGCAGAATGCATGCTTCCAGTGCTTTCCTGCTCCAGTTTTCAAGTGCTTTCTGAGGGTACCTTAGCTCGGCCTCTGGCTAAGGAGGGGAAGCGCTCTCAGATCTTTCGGGTGTGTGGTGGGTCCTCCCCGTCGAGCCCTTCGGTCGGTTCCCCTTGTTTCTTTTGTAGTTTTGCTTGCAGGAGTGAAGTAGGCGCGCGACCCCCTTCCCCGAGGGTGAACTCCACAGGAGACCATTTTTCAGTTTCAACATTTTGGTTCGGTGAGCGTGGAGCGTGGTGAGTGCAGAAAAGCTTCAGCGAGCCCGATGACAGGAGGACAGGGATCTGACAGGGCGGTATCGCAGCCCCCCCCCCCCCCCCCCCCCGCCTCTCGCCACAGTGAGGATGTTTGAGGATTTCAGGAGTGAGGTGCTGAACCTCATCAAGTTCGCACTCGGCACGTGGGCGGAGTGCTCGACTCCAGTAGCCCAGATCGCGGCCGCCCCCTCTCTGGGCGAAGACGCCCCCGACAGGCGAGCTGGGAAGGAGGTGGCCGAGGAAGGCCGGGTGTGCGAGCTCCTCGTGTGCGAGCTCTTCCCTGGCTCGGCATGCTGATGCCGGTTCGGCGAGCTAGGCTTGCGAGACTCGCAAGCTCTCCCAGTAGGGGGAGGAATCCCCTTCAATGACTTGGTTTCCTCTGCCCCAGTTCCAGATGGGTTCAGGGAACCCGAGATGTCCTACTACACCGGTAAGGGAGACCCGTTCCAACACGCTCAATGGTTCGAGGATGTGGTTTCAATCCGACATATATCAGACGGGTTCAAGTGCTGACTCTTCGCTATCACCCTCAAGGAGAAGGCAAGGGAGTGGTTCCACCAGCTACCGGCCAGCTACATCTACTGCTTCGAGAACCTGCGTCGGGGGTTCATGCTGAGGTTCACTACCTTAAAGAGGAGGAAGAAGGAGTCAGAATCCCTGTTCCACATCAAGCAGGGGGTGAATGAGACGATAGGGAGCTACGTGGATCGGTTCCAGGAGGAACTTACTCAGGTCCCGGAGATGTCAGGCCATAGTTTGATGATGGCCTTTACCCTGGGCCTGCAGCAGGGATTCTTTAGGATGGAGTTGAAGAGAGTTCCCCCCTCTCCTACGAGGAGCAGATGGAGAGGGCGGCGAGAGAAGTTGACGGGGAGGCGTCAAACACGGAGTTCGCGCGGAAGCTTGCCAGGTGGACCACGGAGGAGGAGGAAGGAATCGAGAGGAGGAAGGGGACATGAAGAGAGGAGAGGAGAGCCCCGACAGAGGGAGCAGAGGCAGCTCCAGGGGCAGCAGCATCCTAGGTGGGGGCATCAGGAGCCCGACCGTCGGCTGGGCTGGAGGTCTGAGTGGCAAGGGCAGGGCCACAGAGAGGGTACCAAGTAATGGATCGCCATCAAGGGGGGAAGACCAATTCCACCCCCCGGGCTAGAGGCAGGCCTAGAGGCCCCGACTCCCCGATCAATAAGAGGCTTATGGCCATAGCCATGGGGGAGAGGAGGAGAGTAGCAAGGAGGAGGAGGAGAGAAAGTTAGCGTGGAGTTACCCTATTGCAACTTCCATCATGAGGAGGGGCACGCCACAGCCACGTGCCCGGAGTTCCTTAAAATGAGAGGGAACAGGGAGCAGTAGTAGCAGCAGCAGGGGCTCCAGGAAGTCAGGATCGAGGAGGTCCTGCCTCAGGCAGAGGAGGACTGTTGCGAAGATCGGGTAGACATTAGGACCTGAGCAAGGATCAGAGTGATCCACGGAGGGGTGGAGGTCGAGGCATCCCGGAAGGCGAGCCTCCACATCATGTACCGTCGGAGCATTGCCTCCACATCCCAAACCCCACCCCCAGAAGAGAGGATCACCTTCTCTAGGAGCGACATGCCGGATCACGAGGATCCATTCTGTGATGCGCTGGTCATCAAGGCAGCCATCGGAAATTTCACCGTCTCTCGGATCCTCGTTGACAACGGAAGCTCCATCAACATCATCTTCAGAATGCGTTTGACGCGATGAAGGTGGAGGCGAAGAGGGTGCTGGCCTCGAACGGACCCTTGTTTGGGTTTTCAGGGGAGAGGAAGGAAGTGGAGGGAGGAGTCGGCCTCCATGTCACCCTCGGGGGACAGTCCAGAAACTGCAGGTTCGTCATTGTGGATGCCCCCAGCAGCTACAGCGCCATCTTCGGGAGGCCCCTTATCAGCGCCTTCCGCTGCATCACCTCATCATTCCATCAGTGCTTGAAGTTCAATGCTGAGGGGATTCAAGTCAGGGTCAGGGGGGACCCCTAGGTGGCACGGGAATGCTATATCACCGCTGTAAACTCCATCTCTTGGCAGGAGGGAGCCAAGGAGATGGGGTGAAGGATGGAGGAGGCTGAGCAGGAAGCAGGCAGGGAGGAGCTGGAGGTGTAGAACTGTGTAGAGGAGGAGACAGCAGGAGGAGACCGGGAGGAGATGGCCGAAATGATGGCCGTGGAGGAAGAGGTGGAGGTGGAGGTCCCCGTTCCAGAGGAAAGGGATGCTGAATGGATGGGGGGGCAGTCCAGGTTGGTGGCTACAGAGGAAGTGGTGGAGTTGGAGGTCCTCACCCATGGAGGCAGGGTGGAGAAGGTCCGCGTCAGCGGATGGCTGACCCCGGAGGACCAAGGCAGGATGCTGGAGTGCATCCAAAAGAATGTGGACATCTTCGCATGGAACGCACGGAGATGCTGGGGGTTGACGCGGATGTGGCCTGCCACCGCCTCAACCTGGACCCGGGAACACGCCTCGTCCAACAAAAGAAGAGATCCACTGCAGACAAGCTGGCAGAGCCAATCAGAGAGGAGGTGTCAAAGCTTCTCAAGGCCGGCTTCGTGTCCGAAATCCAATACCCCGGCTGGGTCTCCAATGTGGTCATGGTCAAAAAGGGAGATGGCCGGTGGCGAATGTGTATCGATTTCTCTTTACTTAATAAAGCTTGTCCTAAGGACTGTTATCCCTTGCCTCGGATCGACGCGCTGGTTGACTCAGCCGTTGGTATTTCTGTAATGAGTTTCCTTGATGCTCTTTCAGGTTATCATCAAATCAGGATGCACCCCCCGGACGTCAAGGATGTCTCGTTCATCACGGGGGATGGATGCTACTGTTACAAGATGATGCCCTTCGGGCTAAAGAACGCAGGGGCGACCTACCAAAAGAAGATGGATAGTCTCTTCAAAGAGCAAAAGGGGAGGAACCTGGAGGTGTACGTGGATGACCTTATGATCAAGAGTCAGGATGTGGACTCCCACCTCCAAGACCTAGAGGAGACCTTTGCCACCCTGTGCAAGTACAAGATGCGATTGAACCCCCTGAAATGTGTTTTCGGGGCTAGCGGGGGAAATTCTTGGACATCTCCTCACCCCTGCGGGGATCGAGCCGAATCCTGAAAAGGTCAAGGCTATCGTGGATCTAGGGTCGCCACAGAATACCAAGGAGGTGCAGCACCTGACAGGGAAGCTGGTAGGGCTAAGTAGGTTCCTCTCCTAGGCTGGGGAAAAGTGCTCCCCCTTCTTCAAAATGCTAAGGGGCGGTCAAAGTTTTGAATGGACCAAGGAGTGCGAGGAGGCATTCCAAGCCCTCAAGATGCAGTTGACCCAGGCTCCGCTGCTCCAAGGGCCCAAGGAGGGGGAGGACCTATTTTTGTATCTCGGGGTCGGGGCAGAGGCCTTGAACTCCGTCCTAGTTTGGGAGGAGGGAAAGAAGAAGCTCCCTATTTACTACATGAGTCGGGTCCTGAGGAAGGCCGAGCTCCGGTATCCAATTATGGAGAAGCTGGCTTTCGCCCTGATCATCTTAGCCTGAAGGTTGCGACCTTATTTCTAGGCACACTCAATCCGAGTGGTGACCGACCATCCTCTGTGCAACATCTTTGAGGGGGTGGAGCATTCTGGTAGGCTGGCCAAGTGGTCGGTGGAGTTGAGTGAGTTTGACGTTTCCTTAGTTCCGCGCCTCTCGATCAAAGCTCCAGCGATGACCAACTTCTTGGCTGATTATGTGATTGAGGTGGCGGAGGAAGAGCTCACTCGTCCGACTCCTTGGAAGGTGAAGGTTGATGGCGCCTCAAGGAAGCATTCCCTGGGAGTGGGAGTAATCTTGGAGAGCCCTCAGGGGACTAGAATTGAGCACACGGTAGTGGTGCACTTTCCCATCACCAACAATCAAGCCGACTATGAGGCCGTGATAGCAGGGCTGCGCCTGGCCAGGGTGCTGGGGGTGCTGGACGTGGAGGTCCTTACCGACTCCATGGTGGTAGCTTCCCAGATCAATAGGGAGTTTGAAGCAAGAGAGCCTACCCTGCAGTTGTACTTAGCCAAGGTAAAGGGGGTCATCGGCATGTTCCAAACTTTTTCCGTCCAGCACGTGCCCCGGGAGGAAAATGAGCAGGTCAATCAGCTCGCAAAGCACGGTCCTCGGGTGGGCGGTACCATCACCGACCTATTCCGCCCTTCCATCGAAGAGGGGGAGCTCATGGAGATAGATCAACGGCCTTCATGGATGGACCCAGTTGTAACTTTCATCTCCACGGGAGAGTATCCGAAGAGGGCAGATAGGAAGAAGCTCAGGCATAAGTCAGCGTACTACCTCATCCAGGATGGGTAGCTGTACAGGAAGACACTCTCGGGGATGTTGGCTCATTGCGTGGCCGAGGGGGAGGTACAAAGAATCTTGGAGGAAGTCCACTCCGGAGAGTATGGGAGTCACTCCGGGAGTCAGACCCTGGAAGGGAGGATCGTCAGGCAGGGGTACTTCTGGCCCACTCTGGGCCATGATGCAATGGAGTTCAAAAAAAGGTGCCACAAATGCCAGCTGTTTGCCCCCTCCAGCTGCAGCCGGCTCAGCGACTCAAAAGTATCACAGCCCCCTAGCCCTTCGCCATTTGGGGAATGGATTTGGTTGGACCGTTCCCTCAGGCTAGTAGGCAGAGGAGATTCCTCCTAGTAATGATCGATTATTTATCCAAGTGGTTGGATGTGAAGGTGCTGGTCAAGGTGACCTCCCAGGTTATCAGAAACTTTGTTTGGGGGGAGATCATCTGCCGCCATGGGCTGCCCCAGGCCATTGTCACGGACAATGGGCCCTAGTTCGCTAGCGCTGAGTTCACCGGTTTTTGCGAGCAGCTTGGAATCGAACTCAGGTTTGCCTCGGTCCATCACCCCAGGAGCAACGGGCAGGTGGAGGCCGCGAACAAGATCATTGTCAACCTCCTGAAAAATAAAGTGGAAAATCTGAAGGGAGGCTGGGTGGAGCAGCTCCCCGCGGTTCTCTGGGCCCTGAGGACCACCCCTAACATAGCTACCGGAGAGACCCCCTTCAAACTCTCTCATGGGTGCGAGGCAGTGCTCCCCGTAGAATTTGAAGTTCAAACACCTCGAGTTATTGCGGCCAAGGAAGGCAGGGAAGACTAGCAGGCTGAGAACGAGGAGGAGCTGCGGCTCTCCCTTGACATGGTGGAGGAACTGCGGGATCTTTCTGCCCTCCGGCAGGAAGAGGTGAAGAGACGGATGGCCAAGTACTTCGACAAGCACGTCAGAGTCAAATAATTTGTGTAGGGGGACTTGGTGCTGAAGAAGGTGGATGCAGCAGGGAGATCGGCAACCGTGGGGAAGCGCAACCCCAGGTGGGAAGGCCCATTTATTGTAAAAGAAGCATTGAGATCAGGGGGTATCGACTCCAAAATGTGGAGGGCGAGAGCCTAAGTCTCACCTGGAGTGGTGACGACTTAAAACGCTTTTTCCCTTGAAACTTGTAAGTTGTGCCTTGATTTTTAATGAAAGTTCTTCAATATGCCAATGTTATCGCTATGAGTTCGCATGAAGAAGTGAAGTGAATTTGGACCTCGAGCAGATCCCGCTGTCAGGCTCCCACCTAGCTGGCAGGGCTGGAGTCACTCGGTGTCATCCATGGGCCTCAAGCAGATCCCACTGTCAGGCTCTCACCTAGCTGGCAGGGCTGTAATTCACTTGATGGTGTTCGTAGTGGACCCCGAGCAGATCTAGCTGTCAGGCTCCCACCTAGCTGGCAGGGCTGGAAGTCACTTGGTGTCATCCTTGGGCGTCGAGCAGATCCTGCTGTCAGGCTCTCACCTAGCTGGCAGGGCTGGAAGTCACTCGATGGTGTTAGTAGTTGACCCCGAGCAGGTCCCGCTGTCTGGCTCCCACCTAGCTGGCAGGGTTGGAAGTCACTCGGTGTCATCCTTGGGCCTCGAGTAGATCCCGCTGTCAGGCTCTCACCTAACTGGCAGGGCTGGAAGTCACTCGATGGTGGTAGTAGTGGACCCCGAGCAGATCCCGCTGTCAGGCTCTCACCTAGCTGGCAGGGCTGGAAGTCACTCGGTGTCATCCTTGGGCCTCGAGCAGATCCCGCTGTCAGGCTCTCACCTAGCTGGCAGGGCTGGAACTCACTCGATGGTTTAGTAGTGGACCGTGAGCAGATCCCGCTGTCAGGCTCCCACCTAGGTGGCAGGGCTGGAAGTCACTCGGTGTTATCCTTGGGCCTCGAGCAGATCCCGCTGTCAGGCTCTCACCTAGCTGGCAGGGCTGTAAGTCACTCGATGGTGTTAGTAATGGACCCCAAGCAGATCCCGCTGTCAGGCTCTCACCTAGCTGGCAAGGCTACAAGTCACTCGGTGTCATCCTTGGCCCTCGAGCAAATCCCTCTGTCAGGCTCTCACCTAGCTGGCAGGGCTGCAAGTCACTCGATGGTGTTAGTAGTGGACCCCGGGCAGATCTCCCTGTCAGGCTCCCACCTAGCTGGCAGGGCTAGAAGTCACTCGGTATCATCCTTGGGCCTCGAGCAGATCCCGCTGTCAGGCTCTCACCTAGTTGGCAGGGCTGGAAGTCACTCGATGGTGTTAGTAGTGGACCACGAGCATATCCCGCTGTCAGGCTCCCACCTAGCTGGCAGGGCTGGAAGTCACTCGGTGTCATCCTTGGGCCTCGAACAGATCCCACTGTCAGGCTCTCACCTAACTGGCAGGGTTGGAGGTCACTCGATGGTGGTAGTAGTGGACCCCGAGCAGATCCCTCTGTCAGGCTCTCACCTAGCTGGCAGGGCTGGAAGTCACTCGGTGTCATCCTTGGACCCCAAGCAGATCCCACTGTCAGGCTCTCACCAAGCTGACGGGATGAAGGTCACCCAGGGAAGTCCTTACCCCCCCATAGGTAGTGCCTACCGAACTTGGCCTTTCCAAGAGAGGATAGCTCGGCATGTGAGAGTTCGAGCTCGCTGCTCTAGCTCGGACTCGGCAGAAAGTTGGCAAGCTAGAGCCTTGGGCCTTGCTAAGAGGAGTCGTGTCCTGCCGGGCCGCCTCGTCCCCCCACTATGTTTTACTCAGGAAGATTTGGAGAAGTTGGTCTCACATCGATAAGACGACGGACAGCTCGCGAGCAAGCTGGGGCGAATCCTGAGAATTGGCAAGCCAGGCCCTAGGACCTCGCCAAGGGGAGGCCGATCCCGCCGAGAGGCCCCTCCCCTGCTTTATTTTACTTGTAAAAATTCAATGAGTTCGATTTTTTGATTAAGGCCAGGGACAGCTCGCAAGCGAGCTACGACAAAGCACTGGGAATTGCCGAGCACTCGAGATACTCTCTCGCGGGCGCGTACTAATGACTATCCTACTCACAGTACTTGTCTATGCGAGGTCGCCTGGGGAAGGGCTCGCAGATATGCAGAACACAGCAAAAAGAGAAAAAGAGAGAAAAATGGCTCTGGTATGATCAAAAACTTTTTTCATTAAATAATGGCATTTACAGGAGCTCGCCTCGGCGAGGAAAGAAAAGAAAAGCATACATATTTAGATCTCGCCCCTCACCTCCCCCCCCCCCCCCCCCCCCGCCGGACTGGTCTACCCCTTCGCCCGATTGATCCTGGAAGCCCTTCCCGAACATCGCGTCCAGGCTATCCTCCTTCTCGCTGGGCGGCGTCGCCGGGAACAAACTCAGCATCAGGTCCTAGGCGGAGATCTCCTCGCACCCCTCCACCAGCACCCCAGTGTCCTTCATCATTTGGAGGGTGCATTCGGCAGCTTGGATGGAGTTGATCTGCAGCCTCTCGGTGAGGTCGGCCTCGCCAAAGACCCGTGGCCTCTTATAGGGGAGGGTAGGGTCGACGTCGCGGGCTGGGAAGAAGATCTCCGCCTAGCGGCGTGCCTCGCGGCTGAGGTTCTGATTCTCCTCCTTCAGCATCGCATTCGCCCCCTCCAGCTCGGCAAGCCGGGAACTCAGCTGGCCGATCTCCTCCTCCTGCTCGGCATTGCGAGCCCGCAGCTCCCCGGCAGCCTTGGCATCCTGATGAAAGAGAGAAATTCGTTAACAGCACAAAATATTTTAAAGAGGGAAGGAGCCTGATACTCACCAACCCGTCGGCGGCCTGAGTGAGGAAACCCTCGGCGATGCCGAGCTGCCTCGCCTGGTCGGCGACCTTATCCTTTGCGACATCGTGAGCCTACTCGGCTTTTAGTAGTTGATTGCTGAGCGCAAAGCCGCGGCGGGTAAGCATGCTGTGGAGCTCCATGGTCCACAGATGGGCCTGCAGACCCTCATGGTCGAGCTGCCGCAGGTTCATGTTCTTGTAGGCCTCGGCATCCTCCCGGCCATAGAGGCCGAAGCCGAGGGCATAAGCATGGCCAGTGGCGGGCTCGCGGTCATGCCAGGATGGATGCAGAGTGGAGATGGAGACCCGATGGGCCAGCTCATCCCACTGCACCATGGGCTCCCCCGCCGAATCCTTCCACCGCCCCCCGAAGTTGAAGAGGGGATGTTGTTTCGGCGCCCCACGCTCGCGAGCCGCCCTCTTCGCCGAAGGAGGTGGGGAGATCGCCGCCGCGGAAGAAGGAGCCTCGTTGCCCATCCGACCTTTGCTGGTGATCTCCTTGAACGGGCTCTCCATGTCGACGCGTCGTGGAGGGTCTCAGACGAGCTTATGTATTTGGGGCTGGATTGATGTTGCTGATGTTGTTTTCCCCGCGGAGCGAGTACGGCCTTCTTCATATTTTTTGATAATGGCTGGCGGTGTGGCGGGTTCAACCCCGCATCCTCAGGCCGCCTCTTGCTGGAAGAGGGTAGGGAGAAGGCCGCCTCATCTCGGCAGGCCGCCGCCGCCACCTTCTCGCGAGCAAGGGGGTCCGGTTACGACCCCGGGTCCGCAAACGGTGGGCTCGCGGGAATCAACCGCTCCCCTGCAAGGAAAAACTTGGAAAAGGTTAGAGCACTTTCAACAGCAATATGACGAGCTCGGCAACCGGGCGAGCTCGGCAATACGGGGTGAACCATACCTTCGCTGGGTAGGATAGGGAGAAGCGCGTCAAGTCCCCTTCGCAGGTAGGCGACCTCGAAGTCCTTGTGGAGGAAGTATTTGTGGAGCTCGGCATCGTTGCCGGATACGGCCGGAGGGCGGTAGACCTCCTCACCTTTCTGCTGCGGTTAGTACGGTATGTTGCCGAGATCGCCCTTGATAAAGGAGATCCTAGTCATCCAGTTAGGGTGCTTGTTCGCGATCTCGCGAACCTTGATCAGCGAGCCGCCGAAGTAAGCGACCCCATCCGGCGTCGCCTTGTAAGAGAAGAGCTTCCTGAACACTGTCAGGTTGAACTCTATCCTCTCTCGCCGGATGTAGCTCGCGAACACCACCATCATGGCGATGGCGTTGGAGTTCAGCTGCGCGGGTACCACGCCATAATACTTCAAAATTTGTCGGACCTCCGGCCAGAGGGGGAGGCGCAACCCCACCTCAAAGTGAGAAATGGGGAAGGCGAGCTCATCGTCGTAGAAGGTATTGATGGCCTCCCCTTGCCTCGGCCAGCGCGCCTCGAAGCCCGGCAGTACATATTCTGTCTCGAACTCCGCGAACTCCTCCTCATTGATATGCCCCTTGAAGAAGCAGTAGACGGTAAAGTGCTAGGCGCACTTGCTGAGGCCATCAGCATCGGGTTGGTCTTGCCCATGCTCGCGAAAGAAGACGGGGTGCAAGTAGAAAAGGAGAGAAGTGCAGAGAGAAAGAGAAAGCAATAAAAGCAGTAGTACGGGGGTTGGTGGTGGGGGGGCATCGAAATCAGGCCATCCAATCGGCTCAGCTCGCCGCCCCAGCTCGCCACCCCCAAATTGCCACCCCAGCTCGCCGACTTCCGGCGTATCCCAACCAAGGCTATGTCAAACAGAGCAATATATTATTTGAATACCGCATGTCCAAGAATATTCTAAAGTTACTCATTATAAAGACCAAGTGCAGGAATAAAAAAGCGTGGCGCGCGAGCAGGGGAACACCAGGAGTCGAGTACCGGTCGGCTCGGCAAAGGAGCCGCCCTCTTATCTACCCCGGTCTCGCGGCTCCCGCCCCCCAGACTGCTGCACGCGGAGCAGCTCGCGGATCCTCCCCGAATTCCTCTCCGCCCGTACACCAGCTTCTCGAGAAGCTTAACCTCCCTCCTTATCAGCTCGCCTTGATCCACTTCGGGGCCCAGGTAAGAGTCCAGTGAGCTTGGGGAGGGGAGGGGAGAGTAGTGGGCTGCCCGCAAAGATTCCTCGGCAGCAGATTGGCTGGGAGGAACTGTGGAGACAAACATCAACAAAACGAGGAATGCAGGAAAAGCGCATGAGACAGGAATCCAAGCAAAGTTGACCTGACGAGCTCGGCGGCTCGAAGGATATGCGGGGAGGAATGAACCTCAGATCCTTCCCGCGACCTGGGCCGCGAATCCCCGGTGGGAGAAGCTCGAATCCCGGGGTAGGGATGGTTTCCGGACCCGCAACCGCAACGGCCACGACAGCTTGTCGAGGAGAGGGGGTGCGCACCGGCGAGCTCGGCCTTTGCGAGCTCAATCCCATGGTCCCAAAGGGAGGGGACGGCTCCCGGTGGCGGTTTTCTGGAGTCATGAACCGCGAGTCCCCAAGAGTGGTCTTGGCTCGCGGGGTGGCGTCTCGCGGCACGGCTTTTTCTACACCATCAGGGCGGCTGTCTGGGTCGTCGCAGATCTCGACAATATTCCTCCCCTTTTCAGAGGCAGGCAGAGAGGAGGAGCCGGTTCCGTGCTCCAAGGCGATCCTTAGGTCATCGTAGATGGGCTCGGTCGCCAGAGGGAACAGGTTTCATATTCTTGGAGCTAGGCTCGCTGGAGCCATCCTGTGGCACAGTGGCTGGGACCGCCGTCAGGGCGGCTACGCGAGCTGCAGAGGCCTGACGAGCTCGGTCAAGGCGCTCTTGGATCTCCCTAGGGATCGGCATCTTGACAGGGCAAGAGCAAAGGGAATGGCAGGAGTAAGGCAGGTACGCAGGTGCATATATATAGCCGCAGGTGGACCCCACCGGAAGATTCCCTCCAGTCCACCCTGCGCTCGCCAAACACTTGGGGTTGGATGTTTCTTTTCTAGCTTTGCCAAGATCAAAAAGAGCGGGGATTATGTACAACCCCGTGTCCGGCGAATAAGGTCGCCAGGAACCAGACCGATCGGGCGGAAGATAGTGGGCGAGCTCGACAGTAGAGAAGCCGAGCCTGAGCTCGGCATTCGTCAACCGGGAGATCGGCATTCGTCGACCGCGAGCTCGGCATTCGCCGAGCTAGTCCAAGAATCGTTGAGCTAAGGTCGACTGATGGTGACCAATAGATGGGCGAGCTCGCTGCCCCAGCTCGCGCACTCGCAAAGGAGCTCGGCAATAATAGGCGAGCAGGATCCGATGAGGTGGCCAGGCTCCCCAGCTCGCCCAGATCTATGAGGTACTTTTTACTGTTTTGCCCCCGCAGGTCTGCCCATAGCCCTTCAAAACAGCGGAGTTTGGCTGTTTGGCAGACCCAGCCAAAGGCATTTTGGTAACTTCAGGTAATTCATCTTGGTTATTTGCAGTTCAGATTCTGAAAAACTATAAATAAGACCCAAGGGGTACCCCAGAATGCATGCTTCCTGTGCTTTCCTGCTCTACTTTTCAAGTGCTTTCTGAGGGTACCTTAGCTAGGCCTCTAGCTAAGGAGGGGAAGCGCTCTCAGATCTTCTGGGTGTGTGTTGGGTCCTCCCCTCCGAGCCCTTGGGTCGGTTCCCCTTGTTTCTTTTGTTATTTTGCTTGCAGGATTGAAGTAGGCGCGCGACCACCCCTTCCCCGAGGGTGAACTCCACAGGAGACCATTTTTCGGTTTCAACAATAAGGTTGCTACCGCGCGGAGGTAGTGGGCTACCACTTACAGTAGCTATCGTCGAGTGTTGACGACAGAAGTTGACGAACATTGAGTTGCTACTATGAGACCGTAGTGGGATACCGCTGGCGGTAGTGTTCATTGAGTGAACACGACGGATGCTGAGTGGATTCGACAAGCATCAAGTTTACTCGATGATCTTCAAGTTACTACCGCACGGCGGTAGTGGGATACCGCATGGCGGTAGTTTAGCTGAGTTACGAGTATACTCCTCTGTGAGCAATCACCTAACGGTAGCAATATTGCAAGCTGTAGTATATTGGCATAGTTCTCTGTGAGCTACCGCATGGCGATAGAACGATACCGCGTGGCAGTAGCAGGACAGATGTTAGCGCTTGACTGGTGGATTTGGAGGTACTGAATGGCGGTAGCATGGTACCATGCGGCGGTAACTTTTGGATCGAGAAACCCTAAATCTAACTGGCCGCTCCTTTATAAATGGTGTCCAAGACTTAGTCTCCATTATTCTTCCTCATGAGCCAAACTCTTCACCGATAAGATCGAAAACCCAAGGTTGATGCCGCCATGCTTCAAAGATGGAGGACACGATCTATGGCCGAAATGCAGGTGAGATTCCTACCCTCTCCCTTGGTGCTAGATCTTTAGATCTAAAGTCTAGGAGAGACATCGGCTCAAGAGAGATTGATTTGGCAGTTTAATGGAGATTTCCTGGGAAGGGACCACACTAGAACTTCGTTCTATTGCGCTGATCACGACATGATGAACTTCAATCATCTCTTGTCTTCAATTTGAAGATGGAGGACATGATTTAGTGAAGAATCGTGGTCCAATGGGGAAGACATGGTAGAGAGATGTTAGTTGTGCCTTGTGTAATGGCTAGAGGAAGAAGATGAACCGATGTCATTCGTATATCTCTACGATCCGTGCAAAAGTGTTGTGTTGAAATCTGTTTTCTGTGCACAGTAGACTTTAAGTCTATTTTTAGGTATGGTCCTGTCTGATTCAGGTGTTGGGCTTAACTTGAATGTTGTATCCCTCAAAAAGACCTTTCCAAAGGATGGTTACTCATTTTCAAAAAAATTCATGTAGCTCCGAGAATGTTCAATCGAGGTTACTGAGCTGTAATAATATATGTGCATGTTGTGTTCTATCAAAGTGTACGTAGCTGGGTTGAAATCCGATTTTGGTTATGATGTAGTTGGATTTGGATCCCGAGCTCAATACGGAAGATGTAGACCTCAAGAACACCTTTTTGATTTGGGGTTGCTTGTAATTATTTGTGGAAAGTAGATTCTTGAAATCTAATTTTATTGAACGGTGGCGGGTAGCTGTGACGTCTTAATAATTGATTATTACATTACTTTACGAATTGATGACTCAAGAGATCGGATGGTAAAACATTGATGGTAATGTGACCGCATCTTTGCATGGTTAAAAAGTTTGGGAGAAGTACATGTCGTGATGATTTGCAGGTTTATGAAGAGAGATCTGATTGAGATGATTGAAACAGTATAATAATAATGCACATGTTTAATTCAAAGAAAAAGGGATTGGATGAGGTATATGCCATGGACATAAGGTGAGTTCAACCTTGATTTCAAATATTGAAGGCACGAACGATGTAGTCCACTGCTTAGAGTTGTGTGAACTCCTTACGGGTAGCAGTGAGGGACTGGTGTGGTAATTTAGGTGAATTGTCACCTGTGATAAATGTGGATCCTTGTGTGCCTTGGAGCACAACCTTGGTTATAATATGAAGGGACTATGTTTGAGCCCTCGAATGTATAATGGCATGGTAAAAGTGAATGGCATGGGTTTGGTGTGTGTTTAAACACGACATGTGATCCTGTGAAGAGTACTTGGTGGTAGGTCTACGGGTACGCCAGTCATCACATCGACGAGAGCTAGCAGTTAGACATTGGCCAATTTGGCTTGGTCCTTCGTTGCTCACTCCCGATGGCTCCTTCCATACCAATGGACAGTTGGGATTGGTTCTTTGGTGATATGCTCCCAAAGACACCTTTCATTCCAATTATAGGCCAGTTGGGCTGGGCTTTTGGTTCAAATCTACCCAAGACACCTTTTGAGACATAGTACACAGAGGCTCCATTGTAGTGTTCTTAGCGTTGAAGCGTACGGAGTCCTAGGCTTGGTAGTGTTGATGCCCTCATAGTAGCGGAGACGCTCGCTTTATTGTCACCATTTGTCCACGATGGATGACGCCTCAGAGGGTAAATACCTGTTTGTAAATTGGGAACTAAAGGCTTATGTCGACATAGCAGTATGTGTGCGCGTTTGTTTCGGTGAGTCATCATATTTCATTCATTTAATATCATTGCATTGCACCACATAAGATACGTATCATATAAATTTGTATGAAGAATTTTATATGATGAGTTACTTTTATGTACCTGAAACTTAACTTACAAATTTGTATGGGCAATTTTATATGTTAAGTTAATTTCTGTAATTATGAAAAATGCAGATGCTAGTAATATAAATTACCTCTTTCCATGTTGATGTTTACTATTGACACCATTTTATTATGAATTGTTGTTATATATAGATGAAATGCTAGATAAAAATGCTCTTCTTTCACCTGTTGATTATATATTACTGTTAATTTAATCTCCTCCTTCTTTCATCTGCCCAGTGCCTAAGAGTCGTAGGTGGTGAGTGGATGTGATAACCACTTACTCTTCATTAGTAAAGATTGCTATGTATACTATTTTTAGGAGGATACCAAACAGATGGAGCAGCGGTAGTGCCATGTGTAGGAGGACAGACAGGCCATGGAAACATTGTCACAACCAGTATTTTCTCCATATTTAATTAATATATTAGAGTAAGAGAAAATACGTTTTGTGATGTCACGCCAAGCAGGTGATAACTGCAGGAACTCATGCAATAACTCAAACATAACACTTTACAAGAAATCCTCAAGTTTATTATCAAGAAAACTATAATTTAAGTTAAGTTTTAATGGTCGTATCCCTCGGCTCAGTGGAACAACTAGTGTGAAAATATGAATATAGGTTGCAGAAAATACTTTGTTAATATGGTTTAACATCCTACACAAGCGTAAACATTAAAATAGGACAACTAATGAATTGCATACCTCTAGATTTAACATAAGTATATAAATAGCTATTACGTTAGTTAAAATATAATTACTTTGGTTTAAAACAATGTTATTCATAAGGTAGTCAAATGATACTTAAAAATAACTAACATGTAAACATATCATAAAATATTTGCCAGCAGGACACGTTGTGTGGGACCTGTTTGGGCTTTCCCCAGAGGTCTGGGTGTTGAGCCCCCTTGTGTGGCGGAATATCCCCGTAAAACCAACAAGTCTTTAAGAAGGACTGATTTGCTCGAAGGTGTCATGCTGCGGGGGCGTGTTGAAATAATATAAAAACTGTGTGTGGGACTGGTTTCCCCATCGGACGTACCCCGGTGGGCCCCCTTGTGTGGCGGAACCCCGCGGTCATGTGGTTGGGGTTACCCACACCGCCTGAGATGAACCGACCAAAAGGAAAAAATGGGTTGGCGGGTTCTACAAGTATGTCTGCTGCGGGGGTGTGTTGAACTAAACAATGTGTGTGGGAGATGTTTGGGCTTTCCCCACGCGTTCCAGGTCTGGGTGTTGACCCGGTGGGCCCCCTTGTGTGGCGGAACCCCGCGGTCATGTGGTTGGGGTTAATCCCACACCGCCTACCTCCCCTTTGTGTTCACACTCTCTCATCACCTGGTGAGGAAAAGGGTTGGCGGGTTCTACATCTACAACAACAGTAAGAAGGACTATTTGCTCGAAAAAATAATATAAAAACCAACAACCACCAAACCTAGCCGCTTAATCGGCTACTGCTCCAAAACAGAGGAATTTCAAAGAAAAGAATACCTCAGCAAGAATATACAAGTGGCAAATAAATTCAACAATAGATAATAATCATAGAAAGCAAAAAGGGGTTACCAACCCTAACCACAGGAATGGCTGACAAATCTCAGCTAATAAGTCAGACTATAACAAGTAAGGTAGAATTTTCAACAATAGAGTAAGAGAAGATGCACCAAGTGCAGAATGAAGTCATGCTTCAAAAAAATCTGCAAAAGTAAGCATCCAACATATGTCTATACAATAGGAAGAAAAGAGATTGAACATCTCTAAACATGTGAATCATTAACACTGACAAAAAAGGTTCTGAGTCGGTGGCCACAATGTCCAACATGAACTAATAGACCCAAACATCTCGAGATAGCACTACGGTGGTGGCAATAAGGTCCAACACAACCCAACAACCCAAACATCTCCAAAGGCACTGTGATGGTGGCAATAAGGTCCAACACAACCCAACAGTCCATGAGAAAATATCAACAACCACCAAGTGTAATGATTCACGAGCCGGCACTAGGTTGATGGTCCTTTATCCACTTCCAACCATGGGGCACACCTAAACATCCATAAATACCCATAAAACTCTAATCAAAACACCGGGTTTCAGGAAGAAAGTCCTGAAATGCACTCTAAGGCCAAAACTCGATGAATTAGACTTAATTAGTCGAAAAAACTAAGTCCATACTGATTTGTCGAGTATCCTCGACGAATGCAATAGATACATGACGAACTATACTTGGAAAAAATCAAATGACTTAACGATACCCAACGATTCAGTGTAATTACCTTGATACTACATGAATCGGTGAAAATAACCTATGTCCTCAAAACATTCGTCGAGTATACTCGACGAATCTGGATTCACTCAATGCTCTCAACTCTAAAGCAATCTCAATCGACGCATGGACTTTAACTCAGCGAAGTTTACTTCAATCAATACCTTCACTCGACGCTCTCTTTGCCAACTGACAATACTCGATGAATTCTTCAAGATTACCCGAGACATCGTGCTATTTTGTGAAAGAGAAGAACGGTGGATGTTTTTAGGATTTTGGCCTTCGATTGTAGGAGCTCTAGTGCTCAAAATCATCATCAGAGAGTAGATTCGGACTGGTCTCGTTGAGATTTACATGTGTGCGGTGCGTTTTTACCATATCTTGTGTTTTGGACGTTAGGTCATGCAGTTTTGACCCTATTTTTCCTTGAAAAGTTTCTGAAAGTGTAACCAAAGTGTTCTTGCGGCCGGATCCATGAGGAAGAGCCCTTATGTGCCCGAATTTCTAGAGATAGAAGCAAGTGGTGATTTCTTCTCCTTGCCAAGAGTTTTCCATGTGTTTTCTAGTTGATTTTCTTCTTCCCTCCTTAGAAATAGGAAAGTGTAGGGATCGGCCAAGTTTGATCTACTGAATAGTGAAAAGTCCCCAGACATGTAATGGTAGGATTTGTCGTATATGATAATTAATCTATGTAGGATTCGTCGAGTATATAGCTGATAGTCTAAGGAAATCTCATCATATATGATAGTCTAAGTTTAAACAAATTCATGGAATATGATCATCAGCTTAGGTATGAAAATTCGTCGAGTATGGTTGGCTTAGCCAGATTGTAAGTCATCTAGTATGGTCTTGGGTTAGTTCTAATTCATTGAATGGTATAGGCATTGGGTGGAGTCAAATTTGTCGAGTAATCTCGATGAATTTGCCGAGTGTTAGCCTCTATCATTGAGTGTAGTCTTGGCGTTGAGTGATTATTGAGACCAAGGCAAATTTGTCAAGTATTGACGATGAATTCGTCGATTGCCGGTCTTGGCATTGAGTGAATTAGACTTTGCACTGAGTGCATCGAGTGATCTGTTAGTCTAAGCCATATTTGCCAAGTTATCTCGAGGAATTCGTCGAGTATTATTCTCGGAGTTGCATGATTCTGCATTAGTTAAGTATTAGGCATTGAGTTCATCAAGTTATAGGCTTAACGTTGTGTGATATGGTATTGAGAGCGTCAAGTGTATTCGAGGCTAAGTCAAAAGCATCGTGTTAACTGGACGAATTTGTCGAGTGTAGTCGGCTTGGCGTTGAGAGCATCCAATGGAGGAGTTGAGTGAAGTAAATTTCACTGAGTTAAGTTTAGGCATCGAGTGAGACTGCTTTGGCGTTGAGAGCATTGATTGAATCCAGATTCGCCGAGTATACTCAACAAATATTTTGTGGACTTAGGTTATTTTCGCCGATTCGTCGAGCATGATGGTAATTATGCTGAATCGTTGCATATCATTAAGGAAGTTGATTTTTGCCATGTGTAGTTTGTCATGTATCTACTGCATTCGTCGAATATACTCGACGAATCAGAATGGCCTTATTTTTTTTTTGTCGAACTAAATATAATTCGTCGAGTTTCAGCCTTAGAGAGATTTTTGGGATTTTCTTCCTTCTCGTCATTAGAGAAGCCCATTGTTTTGATAAAGTTTTTATGGGTACTTATGGATGTTTAGGTGTGGCCCATGGTTGGCAGTGGATAAAGGACCACCAACCTAGTGCTGGCTCGTGATTCATTACACTTGGTTGTTGATGTTTTCTCATGGACTGTTGGGCAGTGTTGGACCTTGTTGCCACCATTGTAGTGCCTTTTTGAGATATTTGGGCTGTTGGGTTGTGTTGGACCTTGTTGCCACAACCGCAGTTCCTTCTTGAGATGTTTTGGTTTGTTAGTTCGTTTTGGACATTGTGGCCACCGACTCAGGACCATTTTTCCTAGTGTTAATGATTCACATGTTTAGAGCTATTCGGTCTCCTTTCTTCCTATTGTATAGACATATGTTGGATGCTCACTCTGGCAAATATTCTCGAAGCACGACTTCATTTCGCACTTGGTGCAATTTCCTTACTCTAGGACTTTTAAGTTAATAACTCATAACTGTTTTATTTCTCATTTATTATGGTTTGGCAGCTTTACAGTGGTTGGGGTTGGTAATCCCGTTTGTTTTCTTCTGATTATTATCTACTGATGATCTTTTTACCTATTGTATATTCTTGCTGATGTATTTCTTTCTTTGGAATGCCTCAGGTTTTGATCAGTGGTCGATTAAGCGGCTAGGTTTGGTGGTTGCTTGTTTTCTGCTGTTATTGCAGGTTTCCTTTTCCTCACCAGTGTGAGGTAGTGATGTTGTTCTGTTATTTAGTTCAGACATACTTGTTTTTCCTTTTGGTGGGCTTGTGTTAGGTTGTTGATGCCCACCGAAGTTTTTATATAGTTAAGATATCTGCTAGATGCTTAGTCTTTCTTGATGACAGGTTCATTTTTCTCGCTCTCTGGGAAGATTTTATGCTTGGTTTGCATGTTAGTTATTTTAAAAGTATCATTTGACTACCTTATGCATAGCATTGCTTTAAACCAAAGTCACTATATTTTAACAAATGAAAAAGGTATTTCTATACTTATATTTAATCTAGAGGTATGCATATCATGAGTTTTCTTGTTTGGATGTTTATGCTCTTGTTGGATGTTAAACCATATAAACAAAGTAATTTCCGGAGCGTATATTCATATTTTCACTTTTAAACTAGTTGATCCACTGAGCCGAGGGATACGGCTATTAAAACTAAACTTAAATTATTGTTTCCTTCATAATAAACTTGAGGATTTCTTATAATTTGTTTGGTTTGAGTTCTTGCCAAAGCGTCTGTAGTTATCCCCTGCATGACGTGGCATCACGACAATTATTTTCTCTTACTCTGATATATTAATTAAATCCGGAGAAAATGTCGGTTGTGACAGTTGGTATCAGAGGGTTAGGTTGTTTGACAATTGGTCGAACAACTATCTCTTGTTAGTTTTAGATTGCCTTGTACATTTCATACACACACCAATGTATCATCAGTACGTCTTGATTGAAGCACGAACACTGCACTCATAAGCATGATAAGAAGTATACAAGGCATATTATGTAGTATGGGATGCATAATATGTGTTTGTATATGGATCCTCATAGGTGACAACATGTAACTGTTATGTAGTATGGGATGCATAACAATCATTATATAAATGCACATTAGATTTTTCCTTTTGTTACATGCGATATTATGTAGAATGGGATGCATAATATTTAATGATATGTCACTCATGACATGCATTAAGGACTTTTTTAGATTGCATAGCACAATATGCATGACATAACATAGCATTAGCACATGTGCCAAGCTAAAGATATACATGATGACATACATACACACATGAATTTTAAAAAAAGAATGGTAATTCATGCATTCATGGTTTATGCACTTGAGTCAATAGGGTGATGGTATATCATCCTAAGTTAAGCATGACATCATTATAAAAATCTCTGGGTAAGTTAGCAGCATGAGCAAGTATCTATACATGTATGATCTAAACTAAGTTGTGTAGTCCTAGCGGTTAAGCTAGGTTTTGATTGGTTGTTCGTTATATTCTTAGGATGTCGCCTAAGCGAGTTGATATGAGAGCAACTCCCTAGTCTGAGGGCGAGTTGTCTGGTGCACAGAGTGTGATAGTGATTGAGGGACTATGGCAGAGCAATGTGGCTCTGTCTAGGCAGATGGTGGAGATGCAGTCGAAGATCTAGGCGCTGTTGGCTGTTGTTTCTGGAAAACAACTGAGAGTGTAGGACCCTGCTGTATGCCATGATATTCTCATTCGTCCCGCTCCTTTGCTACATCCAGTCCTTCTGCCAGCAGAGATGAACTTTATCTTACATTTTCATCAACTAGGACCTCCTACCTATTATGGTACAGCCAATTACATTGCGTTGGACGCTTGGATTATCACAATCGAGGAGATGTTTTCATACTCAGGGATTTCTGCAGACCAGAGAGTGCTGGTCGCCACTTATCCGCTTAAGGGCCTTATAAAGAGCTGGTTGTTGACAGAGAAGGAGAACCTCACAGACGGATGCTCATAAGAATCCTTAAATGTGATGACTATGGAGGAAGCAAATACGTCCACCCAAGAGATCTCAGGCAAGATTCTTATCTAGTTTTAGCTCTTGGCTTTTGTTCAATGTTTGTTCGTCTAGTTACAAATGCGACTTTATATGGAAATTTAAGATAAAGAACTGTTGGGCACACGTTCTTTTCGATTCTTGTGCTACCCACTCATTCCTGGCTAGGACTTTCATAGAGCGTCATCATCTGACTCTCGATCTATTTGGCGATTTGTTGTGCGTTAAGTTTCCTTCCGGTGATTTGGTGGTGTCGGAACAAGGTGTCCGGAATTGTCCGATCCTTTTAGGAGATTTCCTAGCTTTTACAGATTTGAAGGTGTTATACCTGGTGGACTTTGATGTGATCTTGGGAAGGGACTGGTTGTCTAGATATGATGTTGTTTACAATGCATGGTTAAGCATTTGGACTTCAAGATGAACAACGACCACCAAAGGAGTGTTTATGGTTCTCCACGACAGGATTTCCCGATTATTTATGTGGTATGTGCTCGAAAACTTTTGAATTTTGGTTATTTTCCTTATTTGGTTTCTATTTTGGAAACCATTGGTAGTTTGTCGCATGTCAAGGATGTTCCTATGGTGCGAGAATTTCCTGATGTCTTCCCAGACAGTCTTCCTGGTCTTCCACATGTGAGATATGTGGAGTATGTGATAGATTTGGAGCTGGGTACTCGCCCAATTGCTAAAGCACCGTGTCGTATGGCCCCGCATAAGCTATAAGAGTTGCGTACCCAGCTAGATGGGTTGTTGCAGCGTGGATTTGTTAGGCCAAGTTCTTTGTTTTGGGATGCTCCCATGTTGTTTGTAAAGAAAAGGATGGGTGTATGAGGTTGTGCATCGATTATAGGGAATTGAATAAGGTGGATATCAAGAATAGATATCTCTTGCCGTAAATAAATGATTTGATTGATCAGTTGCATGGTAATATAGTGTTATCGAAGATTGACCTTCGTTCAGGCTACAATCATTTGAGAAACCGTGAGTTTGATGTTCTACGTACCGCCTTTCGTTCTCAGTATGAACATTATGAGTTCTTGGTGATGTCATTTGGATTGAAAAATGCACCCTTTGCGTTCATGGACATGATGAACAGAGTGTTCAATGATTTTTTGGACCTTTTTGTAGTTGTGTTTATTGATGAGGTTTTGCTTTATTCCCGGTGTGCTGAGGAGCATGCCAAGTATATGTGGTTAGTTCTATCTGCTTTGAGGGAGCATAAGTTGTATACCGAGCTGAGTAAATGCGAGTTTTGGAACTCGGTGGAGCCATTTTGGGATAATTTGTGTTTTAGGCATCAGGGAGTTTTTACCTGAGTTTGGGTTGTCGGATTTTGATTTCGGCTTTGTTGTTGGATTCGTAACGTCGATACTTAGCTACAGTGCCATTTTCGTAGAATTCCAAGTTGGTTTGATTTTCGGATGGTTTGGATGTTTATTTGGTAATTAATTATAATACAATATTATATTACTTATATAAGTATGAATAGGCTTACGACTTGACGGAAACCCTACTCATCGTCTTCCTCTCATGTTGATGCGCTGTTATGAAAATGCGAAAAACGACAGACATTTTTAGACTTTCGGCCATCGAGTGTAGGAGCTTCGGTGCTCGAAATATTCATCGAAGAGTAGATTCAGACTGCTCTCGCCGAGATCTACGTGTGTGCGGTGAGTTTTTCCCATATCTTTAGTTTTTGGATGTTAGGTTATGCGGTTTTGACCATCTTTTTCCTTGAAAAGTTTCAGGAAGTGTAGCCAAGGTGTTCTTACGGTCGGATCTGTGATGTAGGGCGCTTGTGTGGCCGTATTTCTGGAGATAGAGGCAAGTGGTGATTTCTTCCCCTTGCCAAGAGTATTTCGTGTGTTTTCTAGTTGATTTTCCTCTTCCCTCGTTAGAATTAGGAGTAGTGTAGGGATCGACGAAGTTCAATCTACTAAATAGTGAAAAGTCCCCAGTCATATAAAGGTAGGATTCATCGTATATGACTATTAATCTAAGTAGGATTCGTCGAGTATATAGCTGATAGTCTAACGAAATATCATCATATTTGATAGTTTAAGTTTAGACAAATTTGTGGAATATGATTTTTAGCTTAGGTATGAAAATTTGTCCAGTATGGTTGGGTTAGCCAGATTGAAAGCCATCTAGTATGGTCTTGGGTTAGGTCTAATTCATCGAATGGTATAGGCATTGGGTGGAGTCAGATTTGTCGAGTAATCTCGACGAATTTGTCGAGTTTAGCCTTTAACTTTGAGTGTAGTCTTAGCATTTAGTGATTCTTGAGACGAAGGCAAATTCGTTGAGTATTGACGACAAATTCGTCGAATGCCAGTCTTGGTGTTGAGTGAATTAGAATTTGCATTGAAAGCGTCGAGTGTTCTGTGAGTCTAATTCAAATTCGTCTAGTAATCTCGACGAATTCATCGATTATTAGTCTCGGCGTTGCATGATTCTGCATTAGTTGAGTATTAACATTGAGTTCATCGAGTTATATCCTTGGCATTGTGTGATATGGTTTTGGCATTGAGAGCATCGAGTGTCGGCAAAGTAAAGTCAAAAGTGTCGTGTTAACTCGACGAATTCATCGAGTATGTAACCCCCCAATTTGATAGCAGATTTTTGTCACTATCAACGGGTGACAGTGGTTTTTGCCTGATGGCGATAGCGACGTTCGGTGAGCCTCACTCGACAAACTCAATGCTTTCGACGAATCTTCGAAAGATATTGCCGAGTGGTGATAGTGGGTATCATCAGGCAGTGCCACGGGCGTGTGACATGTAACACCCCAAAAGGAGTAGGAAGTAACAGAATAAAATGTCAAACGGAGTTCAACCAACGTCGAACGGAGTTCGACGAAGGTGGTTCTATTATATGTCATGTATCCTTTCGACGAACGTCGAACAAATTTCGGGAAGGTCAACAAATGTAATGTTGTATTATTTCGATGAACATTAAAAGGACTTCTCGAGTAACAGCATCGCTAAGTGGCTGGTCAAAGCTGTTAGGATGACTTTTCAACTGAAATCCAGGCCAGTGCTTCATTTTGATGGAGTGATCGTGTTGCTGAGGTTTAACCCATGGACACATATGTAGAGGGGTTCGGATGGGGAAATCATTATTTCATTCTCTCTCTCTCTCTCTCTCTCTCTCTCTCTCTCTCTTCATTTCATCCAAGTTCTGGAGAAGAGAACTAAAGGATGGATCTAAGGGTTTGGGCTAATCTTTGTGAAGATGCTGAAGGAGATTCCCTCATCGGAAGCCAGATCCAAGGCTAGATAAGTGAAGTAGAAAGTGAGGAGCTAATTTGTACCCGCATAGAAAAGCATTTCCATGGATCCGAATAGAACTATAGGGGTGATGACCTCCTGCTTGGACAAGTGAAGTCCTAATTTTGTATGTGCATGGAATCCTCCACCAAAAGGTGGCATTGTTAAGAGAATTCCATTGGGTTGATATTTGTCTCCACATAAGTTTGCATATAGATCCGGAAGTGTGTATTACGGAATAAGCATATTGTGTGAAGCCCATCCAGACAGGTTAGTCTGGATTGGTGATGCTTATTTTCATAATCCAGAGAAGACACCGCTTATAAACGAGTATTTTACGGAGTCTCTGGGCTGTGCCTTTGAAGTGGAGTAACAGAAAGTACTGGAGTGGAGCTCCAGTAAAATACCAAAGTAACAACAGAGTTTGGAGAAACTATTGCTGTTGTCGGGCGATAGTGTTTATCGCTAATGACAATAGCTCCTAGAGAGCTATTTATGATGTGAAAGACCAGTTTTCCGGCAATGCATGTTATTGTAGGGTGCTTTTGGATCATTGGCCCAATAATAATTGACGTTGGGGATAGAAGTTGAATTCTATCGCTAACGCCATACGATACTGGGTATAGCTGGCGATAGCTCCCAGAAAACATATTGCGAAGCCAGTCTCTCGGAGACAGTGTAGCTAATGCGAGCTATGAGCTGTGGAAGGCCTGTGAGCCGAACGAATAAGGGGAAGCCGACCCTCGTCAGTCTAGACATTGAACTGGCGATTTGAGCAACAGGCAAGGGCTAAACCGTATCCGCGTTATGGTTGTCTAACCTAAATACCGAAGTTATTGGTGTTCGTTAGGATCACATAATGAGATTCTGTGGTTGTACGACATTAGAACTAAATTCTACGGCCGTGAGCCGTAGAGCATAAATGCTCAATGTTTACCGTTGGGTATGGGACCTTTGAACGGTTGTGGGACCCTGGTTTTCTGGTACACTGATAATGTGTCCTGAGTGCACGGAGCGTCGGGACGTGCGACCTACATTTTTGATATATGGAACTGCAGCTTGTGAAAATATTATGCATGCAGGGAAGGAATACGACTACCCCGTAAAAGGGGTAGGGTCGTTATAAATTGGTCAGCTGAATGCTGACCGTTTCCATGTTTGCAACACACATGGTGGATTGTCTCTATGCAGGTGTTGGGGAACTGAGCAGGAAATATCGGGATGAAGCCCTTGGTGCTAAGCTGGCCCTCGAAGGCCGAGTGGAAAAGTGTTATTGTTTTCATGTGTGGCTGGCCTGCGTGCCAATATATATTATCCACACGTGTGAAGTTTAACTGTAGGGCCTTAAGGCCAAACATTTAGGTGTATTTCTGTATACATTCCTAATATATATATATATATATATATATATATATATATATATATATATATATATATATATATATATATATATATAATGCGGTGGTTTATATATAGATGACATTCCTGATTATTTAGTTCAGTAGTAACCCCTAAAGCTTCCGCTAAAATGCTCTGAGTTAGGATGCGTGTTCTAATTTTGATATTCATAAGAAACGTCATTGACGGTCTGCGTAATATGGTGTGGGTCCCCGACCATACCCTCTGTTATATTTCATGTGACAGACAGAGGTGTTACAATTTGGTACAAGCTTGTCTTTATCTTCCTCCAGTGAATTCATGGTCGAATACTTTTGCGGGGTGGCGAGCACGTGTATGTGTGACCCGTTATAACATAAATGAACTCAAGAATGTCCACCAAGGACTGAAAATACACCTGATTGAGGAACCTGCGCGTTAATATAAAATTGTTTTTGCTTTTGCACAGTCATTAAAAGTGTGTATTTTACACGTATAGGTGACTCAAAGTGGTTCGGGGCAGTCTGAGCCCCAACATTTTGATGATAGTACGACACCAGCTGAGGTGCCTACACCTCCTCCGTATGTGGAGATAGTACACTTAGTTACTGAGGCATTGTTTGCGATGATACAGGCACCGCGCATAGCCATGGAAAATGAATTCCAGCATCTAACTCAGGGAAAAAGCAGTGTTGATACCTACTTACATGAGTTTACAAGATTGGGACATTATGCGGGGTCTATCTTTACAGAAGAACAACGCAAAACCAATCGGATCTACGAAGGGCTGCGGGATGAGTTGAGATTCCTGCTCTCGAGTTCGAGTAACCAAGGGTTTCATGTGTTGGTAGAGACGACTCGTGCATTGGAGAAAGATATGAAGAGGGTGCATGACAAGAGGGACTTGGTTGTGACAAAGATGGAGTTCAAAGTGTCGTGTCCTGAAAAGTCTGGTTATCGCAAGAGATGGGGTAAGAAGTCCAAGGCTTATGGGTAGACTCCTTTTAATGTTTCTTTAGGAGAAACTTCTAGTCAAGGTACTCGTACATGTTATACGTGTGGTATGCCAGGACACTTTGCTCGTCACTGTCAGAGTGGTCCTCCAAAGGGTGATAAGATGGCAGGGGCATCGTATGCTAAAAAGGGAAAGATACTCGTGGAGTCCACTGCATCCCAGGCACAGCCCCGAGTGTATAACCTAGCCAATAGGCAACCATCAAGCAAAGTGACATCATCACAGGTATGAGTTAAGATACAATTTTACTGTTTGCCATACTTAGTACCTTTTGCATGTTGAAATTTATGAAGTGGAAGTGGTTGATGGGCAGGCCGGGCGGCCTGAGCGGACATAGTAGGCGGACTGGGCGGACTGGACAGACTGCTGTTATGCGGCCGGGTGATAGGTCTGGTGGAAGCTGGCTGTTCTGTGTGGCTTGAGCGGACTAAGTTCGCAGCCAGGGCGGACTGTTATCTGCGGATAGGGCATTGGTTGTCTTGCTGGCTTAGCTAAGGAGCGGCGTGAGCGGATACAGGTTCACGGACTGGTGTACATTGCTCAGTGGCCATGTTGCAAGCCTGTGCTTACCGGCAGATTGGGTGTTATCCGCGGGAGGCTTGCGGACTGGCGTGTCCGCAGTGTTCGCTGTTGCGGACTGGCCTTAGAGTTTGGCTGAGGCCTTGCCGAGCTCTGGTAGTACAACACTGTTGTTTCTGTGGCGGACTGGTGTATGGAGTCCGGCAGATGGCCATTGCGTTGGACAGTTGTGCGAGGTTCTTGCGGACTCTGCCTTAACTCAGGAGGAGTGTGGCGACCTGCTTGATGGTTGGCGGACGAGATTTTGTTCGCCGTACTCGAGTTAGGCTTTTTGGTGCTTTACTGGACTTGGTCACATTCTGTGATAAGTCCATTGTGTCCGCAGTATCCGCAAAGTCCGCTGTTGACCGGGCGGACTGCCTTTGGTCGTGGGCTTGTGGCGGATGGAGGCATTGCTCGGGTAGGATGCGAACTGCCTCTTGTTTATGGGTACAGTCACTGAAGGGGGATGCTGTCTTGCAGTGGTTGCAGGTTATGCGGGCTGGTGCCTTGTTCGTATAGCTTGGGCGGACTGATGAGAGTTCGCCCAAAGGTCTCTTGCTCCTGGCAGTTTCTTCCTTGGATTCCGGCTAAGTCCTTGCGGACTCAGCAGACGGAGGTTTTGCTAGCGCTCGGGCTGGGGCGGTGTCTCTATCCACTAGGGCGGTGACCACACTCCTAACCTCGCCTATAAATAGGACCCCCCCGACACGTCTACAGTAACTGAGTGAACAGTAAGTGGGGCTTGGGCAAATTGCTGCGGTCTGCGTTGTCTGTCCGCGCGGGTTGAGTAGAGCTGACGGTTTGCTATGTGCAGGTCACACGGGTAGCTTCAAGGAGCCAGGAGTTTGGCTTTGACTTCTGTCAAGTACTTGGAAGTGTGCGGTCTCTGCGATTTCAGCAGGTCGCTTAGCGGCTTGTCAGTTCTCTGCTTCAACATTTGCAAGTTCCAATAACCTGTCCACTAGGCGCAGGCAGGTAGGCGGTCTGTTCCTCAGTTTATCAGCAGTAGGCGAATAACGGTGTGTCCGTGTGGCCTCGTGGCTTCGGCAGACTCCGTGTCTATTCGGCGTGTTGCAGCTTCAGCTCGGGCGGGTTCGGCGGACTTAGCGACTTGGCGGTCTTGGCGGTTTCCAGTATTGTCCTCCCGGCTTGGTTTTTGTGCTTTCTGTTGTAGCTTGTGTACTAGCGAAATCATGTCTCGCTACATATACCTCGCCTCGTAAAGAAGTGTAAATGAATGAAAGATCTACTTGTGCTTTCATTGGTTGTTGGTGTTAACCTTGTTCCTTGGGTTTCCGCTTGATCAAAGTGTGAATTGGGTAGTGCCGAGAATATTAATTTGGGGCTTCGGCTATCTTGCTGACCACTTTGAGAAAATTCAACATGGCATCACAGACAGGTTCAGTTGCTTGAGCTGTGTTCAACCAGTGTTGTTACTCTGTGCTTGAGTGATGATCAACCTGAGTTGGTGCTCTGAGCTTCTGAAAGGTTACCAACAGTTGTTGCAATGGAAGGGAGTTATGCAACAGGTCTTGGCATTGAACTCTTAACGCTGACTAACTTCAAGAAGTGGAAGTCATGAATAAATAGTTATCTTTTTGGTGAGGAGCTATGGGACGTCGTCGGTGGTGATGACAGACAGAAAATGACTGCTGCGTTTGGTACTGCTGAGCAGGTTAGGCTCTGGAGAAAAATAAATGCTAAGCCGGAGTTTGTTCTCAAGAGAGATGTTTCACCAGAACTGTTTGGTGACATCATTGGATGTTAGTCGACTGCTGATATTTGGACAACCATTGATGAGTTGTTGAATAGGAAGAATGTGGCTCGACTTCAGTTCCTGGAGAATGAGTTAGCCAGGACAACTCAAGGAGACTTGTCCATCTCTAAATACTTCTTGAAGATGAAGAGCCTATGTGCAGAGATTTCAGCTCTTGATCCTGATGAGCCAATCTCAGAGGCTAAGTTGAAGAGGAACGTAATCCGCGGCTTGCGGAAGTAGTATGTTGCCTTTGTGACATCAGTTCAAGGCTGGGCTACTCAACCATCTTTGCTGGAGCTTGAGAATCGGCTTGCTTCACAAGAAAGCCTGGGAAGGAAGATGGCTGGAGTGACTGTCTCTGAGGAGAGCAGTGAAGCACTCTTCACGGGCAAGAAGAAGAAGAGATGGGAAGGAAAGAAGAAGCAGGTCGCTGGTGAGAAAGAGCCTTCAACGTCTTATCAGCCGGAGAGGAGCAAAGCTCCTAAGGACTCGAAGAAGAACTTGAAGTGCTACAGGTGTCATCAGCGAGGGCACTTCAAGCGGGACTGCAAGGTCAAATTGTAGCCTGGGCATGCTGCAGGAAAGGAGGAAGCTTGCTCTAGGAGTGAGGAAGCAGAATGGGGCGGAGCTTTCATGACGGGCACTTGTGTTTGTGCCTTGTCTGCTGAGGACTTCAACGGTGAATGGATCGTGGACTCTGGGTGTGGTCATCACCTCATCGGAGACAAGTCAATGTTCTCCTGCATGCAAGCATGCTCAGGTAATGAAGCTATTATCACTGCTGATAATACTATTTATTCAGTAGAGAAAGAGGGGGTTGTGTCTTTGGGTAGTGATCAGGGGCAACTCACATTAAGGAGTGTGTATCACGTACCGGGCATGAAGAAGAACCTCTTCTCTGTGACCAATGCGGTAGATGCTAGTTATCACGTTCTGTTTGGGCCAATAGACATGAGGTTCCTTCGCAACGTATCAGCGGTTAAGGCTGATGTTGCTCATGTAGGAAGGAGGGTTAAGAACTTGTTTGTTCTTACAACCAATTATTATATTGATCGAATGAGAGCCAACGATAGCGCTGCTATCTGGCATGAGAGGCTGGGGCATGTAGGTATGGAGAAGCTGAAGGCTATGGCTAGTAGAAGTTTTGTGAGAGGTCTGCCTAAGTTATCGTCCTTTGGTGACGGGCATGTTTGCGAGGGGTGTCAATACGGTAAGGCACATCGCCTTCCGTTTGATAAATCACAAACAAGGAGTAAGCAACCATTAGAGTGCATTCATGGCGACTTGATGGGACCAACGGTCACTGCCAGCCTTGGTGGAAGCAGATACATGCTTGTCCTGATTGATGACTACTCAAGGTATACTTGGGTTTACTTCTTGAAGGAGAAGTCAGAAGCCTTCCGGTTGTTTGTGGAGTTCAAGGATTTGGTGGAAGACCGGCTTAGCTTGCGGATCAAGAATCTTAGAATAGACAACAGTGGTGAGTTTATCTCCTCCGAATTTGTCTAACTTATGCAGGAAGCACGGGATCCAACGAGAGCTCACTTGTGCTCACACTCCACAACAAAATAGAGTAGCGGAGCGGAAGATCCGTTATCTGACGGAGACTTGCAAATGTTGGCTTCATACGAAAGACATTCCAAGGTCCTTTGGGGCGGAGGGGATGTCTTGTGCTTCTTATGTTATCAACAGGATGCCGCTCAGCCCGATCAACATGAAGAATCCTTTTGAGTTGTTGCTGAAGGAGAAAACGAGTGTTGGACACCTTCGGGTGTTCGGTTCAACTTGCTATGTGCATGTCCTGGATGCTTCACAGACCAAGCTGGATGCAAATGCAAGGAAGCTTATCTTTGTTGGCTACGATGAGCGGAAGAAGGGATGGAAATGCATGGAACCAGTGACGAAGAAGTTTGTTGTATCAAGAGATGTTGTCTTTGACGAACTGACATTGTATGGTGGAGGTTCAGTTGAGTTGTCTGATAGCAAGGTTGATAAAGAACCGATGGTGGCTACTGAAGGCCTGAAAGAGGAGCTTGCTGTTTCACCAGCAGCTCTTGTTGCTTCTAACTCTGAGGCTGAGCCTTCTGGCTTAGGAAGAAGGTGGAGCACTGCTCAAAGCTTGCCCCAAGTAGAAGTTAAGCCTGAAGAAGCAACGAAGGTAGTAAGTAAGGAGCCGACCCTTCAGAGATCGAAGAGGGATATTAAGCCACCGGCTCATTACTATGATGGGAATGCAGTGAGCTTTGTCTCCTGCTTCTTTGTAGGTCCTCTGGATGAGTGAGAGCCTGCAAACTTCAACGAGGCCACTGGAGTTAAGGAGTCAGAAGATGCCATGAAGGAAGAGATCGTTGCTCTCAAGAAGAATGAAAACTAGGATCTTGTGCCCAAGGTTGATGACATTACTCCGGTGACTTGCAAGTGGGTGTATAAGTTGAAGAAGAAGGCTGATGGGAGCATTGATAGGTTCAAAGCTCGTCTGGTTGCTCGAGGATTCTCACAACAGTATTGAGAATACTATGAGGAGACATTTGGTCCAGTTGCAAAGATGAATTCAGTTAGAGTGGTGATCGCCTTGGTTGCTAGCAAGGGATGGAGGTTGTTGCAACTCGATGTGAAGAATGCATTTCTTTATGGAGAGATTGACAAGGACATCTTCATGGATCAGCCACTTGGTTTTGTTTCTAAAGATCATCCAGACTATGTCTGCAAGCTCAGGAAGGCCCTCTATGGGTTGAAGCAAGCTTCTAGAGCTTGGTATGGGAAGATAGTAGAGTATTTGCAATTCTGCGAGTATCTTGCCTCCAACTCGGATTCCAGCTTGTTCGTCAAGAAGAAGGGGGAGCTTCAAGTCTTGGTCCTGCTGTATGTAGATGACATGATCATCACAGGGAATTCGGAGGCGGAAGTGTCAAGACTCGGGGCTGAGCTTCCTATACGCTTCAAGATGAAAGACTTGGGAGAGCTTCATCACTTTCTCGGTCTTGAAGTGGAGAGGAAGAAGAGCGGTATATTCATTTGCCAAAAAGGATATGCAGATCGCATTGTGAAGCGGTTTGGCATGGGCGAAGGAAAGAGTTGCTCTACTCCACTAGAACATGGGCTGAAGCTTCGATGAGATGAGGGGAGGATTCTTCCTGATCCCTTGGTGTTCAGGGCTCTTGTTGGGAGCTTGATCTACCTGACGATTACATGGCCAGACATTGCTTACGTAGTTGGTCGAGTAAGTCAGTTTATGGCTAAATTAAGGAAGTCTCATCTAGTGGCAGCAAAACACATCTTAAAGTATGTCAAGTCAACTTCTGACATGTGACTTCTCTATAGATGGGACTCAGATTTTGTCTTGCTTGGGTACATGGATGCTGACTATGGCGGTGATTTGGATGATTGGAGGTCAACTTCAGGTTATGTGTTCACTTGCGGTTCAGCTAGCATCTCGTGGTGTAGCAAGAAGCAGGACTCGGTGTCCGTCTCAACTACGGAGGAAGAGTATAAGGCTTCGTCCTTGGCTTCTCGGGAAGCCATCTGGTTGAGGAGTCTTATAGAGGATGTTCATGAAGAAGTGCAAGGGCCGACTTTACTCCAGGGTGACAATGAGAGTGCTCTCAAACTGGTAAACAATCCAGTGTGTCACGCTAGGACCAAGCACATTGAGATCGATCACCACTTCATAAGGGAGAAGGTGTTGGAGGGATCTCTTTTGGTTGGGCATGTTCGGAGTGAAGACAATCTTCCTGACATATTCACAAAGCCACTGTCAAAGGGCCTTTTGAGCGATTGCGCAGCTTGTTGGGCTTGATAACCACTTCTCACTTCAAGAGGGAGTGTTGAAATTTGTGAAGTGGAAGTGGTTGATGGGCAGGTCGGGCGTCCTGAGAGGACATAGTCGGCGCACTGGGCGGACTGTGTGGACTGCTGTTATGCGGCCTTGTGAAAGGTCTGGTGGAAGCTAGCTATTCTGTGCGGCTTGAGCGGACTAAGTTCGCGGCCAGGGCGGACTGTTATCTGCGGATAGGGAGTTGGCTATCTTGCTGGCTTAGCTAAGGAGCGGCCTGAGTGGATACAGGTTCGCGGACTGGTGTATGTTGCTCAGTGTCCGTGTTGTAAGCTTGTGCTTACCGGCGGATTGGGTGCTATCCGCGGGAGGCTTGCGGACTGGCGTGTCCGCAGTGTTCGCTGTTTCGGACTGGCCTTACAGTTTGGCTGAGTCCTTGCCGAGCTTTGGTAGTACAACACTGCTGTTGCTGTGGCGGACTGGTGTGTGGAGTCCGGCAGATGGCCATTGTGTTGGACAGTTGTGCGAGGTTCTTGCGGACTCTGCATTAACTCAGGAGGAGTGTGGCGACCTGCTCGATGGTTGGCAGACGGGATTTTGTCCGCCGTACTCGCGTTAGGCTTTTTGGTGCTATACTGGACTTGGTCACATTTTGTGACAAGTCCAGTGTGTCCGCAGTATCCGCAAAGTCCGATGTTGACCGGGCGGACTACCTTTCGTCGTGGGCTTGTGGCGGATGGAGGCATTGCTCTGGTAGGATGCGGACTGCCTCTTGTTTGTGCGGACAGTCACTGAAGGGGGATGCTGTCTTGCAGTGGTTGCAGGCTATGCGGGCTGGTGCCTTGTCCGCATAGCTTGGGCGGACTGATGAGAGTTCGCCCAAAGGTGCCTTGCTCCTGGCGGTTTCTTCCTTGGATTCCGGCTAAGTCCTTGCGGACTCAGCGGGTGGAGGTTTTGCTAGCGCGCGGGCTGGGGAGGTGTCTCTATCCACTAGGGCGGTGACCACATTCCTCACCTCGCCTATAAATAGGACCCCCCCCCCCGGCACGTCTACAGTAACTGAGTGAACAGTAAGTGGGGCTTGGGCAAATTGCTGCGGTCTGCGTTTTCTGTCCACGCGGGTTGAGTAGAGCTGATGGTTTGCTGTTTGCAGGTCGCGCGGGTAGCTTCAAGGAGCCAGGAGTTTGGCTTTGACTTCTGTCAAGTACTTGGAAGTGTGCGGTCTCTGCGGTTTCAGCAGGTCGCTTGGCGGCTTGTCAGTTCTCTGCTTCAACATTTGCAAGTTCCAATAACCTGTCCGCCAGGCGCAGGCGGGTAGGCGGTCTGTTCCTCAGTTCATCAGTAGTAGGCAATAATGATGTGTCCGCGCGGCCTCACGGCTTCGGCGGACTCCATGTCTATTCGGTGTGTTGCAGCTTCAGCTCGAGCGGGTTCGGCATACTTGGCGACTTGGCGGTCTCGGCAGTTTCCAGTGCTGTCCGCCCGACTTTGTTTTTGTGCTTTATATTGTAGCTTGTGCACTAGCGAAATTATATCTCACTACGTATACCTCGCCTTGTAAAGAAGTGTAAATAAATGAAAGATCTACTTGTGCTTCCAATGGTTGTTGGTGTTAACCTTGTTCCTTGGGTTTCTGCTTGATCAAAGTGTGAACTGGGTATTGCCGAGAATATTAATTTGGGTCTTGGGCTATCTTGCTGACCACTTTGAGAAAATTCAACATTGCATTACTTATGCCCGACTTGTGTTTGTTAGGCTTTGTCCTTATTCGGGATTGTCCGACGAGAGCATTGTTCGATACAGGTGCTTCACATTCTTTTCTATCTGAGGACATTGTGTCACGGATCGAAGTGCCTATTCGTATAATGATAGATAATGTGAAGTTGTTATTGCCTAACCGATGCATGATGTACGCGGATAGGGCTTACTATATTGAGGTACGGATTGGAAGTCAGGATTTTGTGTTGGATGCATCCTTGATGCAGATATCTTAGTTCGGTGTGAACCTTGGTATGGACTCACTTTCGGAGAAGCGTGCCTGTATAGATTGTAACTCAAAGGAAGTCACACTGAGTCAGAATACCGAGCTAGAGACTAAATTCGCGGGTGTGCGAGGGTTGAGCAAGATCTTGTTATCTGCTCTCCAAGTAGTCAAGGCTGTTCAAAACAGCATGGAGTTATTCTTCACGCTTTTAGAGGCTATTGACCCAAAGACCAGTTTGAGTAATGTTCCTATTGTATCAGAGTATGCTGATGTATTTCCTAAAGATCTTCTGAGGTTACCGCCCCAGCGGGAGATTGACTTCTCGATTGAGTTAGTGTCGGGTGTGAAACCTCTAGCCCGCTCGCCGTACCATTTAGAACCGACGGAGATGGCAGAACTTAATTTTTAATTGCTAGAGCTGCTAGAGCAAGGATATATACACCCAAGTATGTCACCTTGGAGCGCACCGGTCCTCTTTATTAAGAAGGACGGAAGATTGCATCTGTGGATCCGCTATTGAAAATTGAACAAGTTAACAGAAAGCAATAAGTATATAATTCCACGGATAGATGACTTGTTCGACCAACTAGTGGGATCAACGATGTACTAAAAGCTGGATTTGAAGTATGGCTGCAAACAGTTGAGGATTTGGGAATGTGACATTCCTAAGACGACATTTGGAACACGCTAAGTTCATTACGAGTTCACTGTGATGTCGTTTGGGCCTACTAATGTGCCATCGGTATCCATGGATCTAATGCACCGAATGTTCCCGGAGTACTTGGATTTATTTGTGATCGTCTTTATTGATGACATATTAGTGTACTCTTAGTCTAAAGAAGACCACACGAACAATTTACGGCTGGTGTTCCATACCCTGAGGAGAAATAAGCTCTATGCCAAGTTCTCGAAGTGCAAATTTTAGGTGTCGTCAGTGGCCTTTTTTGGCCATGTGGTTAGTGGAGAGGCTATTGCGGTGGTGTTGAAGCCAAAATTTGACTTCAACGAAAGTTCAAAATTAGTGGCGTAGCCAACACCTACTTGTCCCAAGCTCTGACCTCCGACTAGTTCTGAAGGACCAAAAACCGACCCAAAGCCTCAGCAGGGAGGTCCCACCGCTTACCCAGAAGATATCTGAGAGCTTCCCCTCCAAAACCAAAAGCTGGGCTTGGAGCTCCTCAGAAAGCACAGGAAACTCTTCCAAAGTCCCGGGGAAAAAATTGCTTCTGAAGAACTCATATGGGCTTATTTATAGTTTTCTGAGTTTGAACTGCCAATAACCAAACTGAACCGATCTGAAATTAGAAAAATACCCTTGGTTGGGTCTGCCAATAGCCAAACTCCACTATTCTGAAAGGTTATATGCGGCCCACCGAGGGAAAAAGTGTAAAATCACCTAGCGCTAAAAAGGTGAACCGCCTTCAAACTGAACCGGCGTTTGGCGAGTGCACCTTCTTGAGGGGCGAGAACTCCTACCTATTGGGCTCGTCTCGCCTAGAGATTCTCTCGCCTGAGCCGCAGAACCCTATCGCTGGGTCTGTATCGCCTGGGAAGGCTCCTTCCTGAGCCGCTGGGCCCTCCCTCTAGGTCTATCTCGCATGGGAAGGCTGTCACCTGAGCCGTTGGGCCCTCTCTATGGGTCCATCTCGCCTGGGAAGGCTCTCGCCTGAGCCGCTGGGCCCTTCTCGCCTGAACCACTGGGGCTGTTAGGTATATTGGAAAATGTGTACCAAATATGGATAAGCCTCACCTAACTCAATGATATTCATTAGGGTGTATTTGATGTGGTGTTGAGTTTCCATATGCAGGTTTAGAAAATGAAGAAAAGTTTTTAAGTACAAGTGTCGACACTCGAGAAGCATTTTGTCGAGACATGGGAAAGGTTGTGTTGACACCAAGAGCCAGTTTATGTCGACACACAGGACTTGTGTCGACACACAGAGATTCTATCGACAAAGACTGTGTCGACACCAGGAGCCAGTTTGTGTCGACACACAGGACTTGTGTCGACACACAAAGATTCAGTCCATAATAACTGTTTCAACACACATGACTTATGTTAACACACAAAAAGCTTAGTCAACAACTGTGTCGACACACACGACTTGTGTCGATGCACAGAAAGCTTAGTAAACAACTACTGTGTCGACACACATGACTTGTGTCGACACACAATAGAATTTTTGTTGAAGTCAACTATGTCAAGACAAGAAGTGATTGTGTCGACACATAGGACTTGTATCGACACATTCTGCAGAAGCTATGTCAAGAAGATAGAGAAGAGCTATGTCGACATTTTGCAAGCTGTGTCGACATTACCAAGGATTGTGTCGACACATTTGCAGTATTGTCTCGACACTTTGCTGCTGAGCTGAAGTTCATTGAAGTATCTAGAGACTTGACAGTTTTCATAACTGACAATATTGTTGTACCTGTCAGAGCTGTGAGAAGGCCGTTGGGAACCAGATCAGCCGGTAACCTCGGTTGGAGCCTATATAAAGACATGAAGTGCTGGAAGAAAATAATAATGAAGAACTAACAACAAGGAGAGAAGTCTTCATCCAGAAATCGACAAGTCATCTAGAGAGGGCAGATCCTGAACAATCTGCAAGAAGAAATTAGAATCACATCTGATTAAGAAGAAGCTGGATTGAGGATCATCTCCAACTTCAAGAAGATCAACCTTACTTTGTTCAGATTCAAGAAGCTTTGAAGAAGTTAAGACAGGTTGATTCTAGAGTGATCAGATCTATCAAGAACTGATCAAGAAGCCTTCACCCATTCTCTCTCTATCTGGGTGAAGGAATTATTCACTTTATTTTCAATTTTTGTAGGATCTTTTATAGATTTGAGTGTAGGAGGATTACTCCTCTGAGTTGTAAGCCTAAATTTATAAAGGCTGAGTTAGGGCTGAGTGCCTGAGGTAGGAGATTAACTTCTCTAAGTTGTAGGCCTGGGAAAAGCTGAGGTAGGGCTTAATTACCTGAGTTGTAGGAGTGTGAACTCACTCTGAGGTAGGATTCTTTGAGAGAATCTGAGCTGTAGGACTTGCTGAAGTCTGATTTGTACGAACTTTTCAAGGTTCTGAGTTGTAAGATCTGAGGATCTGAGAAGGAAGAAGGAAGTTAGGCCGAATCTAGTATACTGCTAGATAGGCAAAGGGGGAAGTGGATGTACCCATCTCTTGGGGAACCACTATAAAAGTGTGTGTCATCTGTGTGGCTGTGTTATTTAATTTGTGCTGTGAACTGTGCTGTGCTGAATAATCTGTAATCTAACAATAAAAAGACTATCTACCTTAAGAAAAATTATTGAACCTATTCACCCCCCCTCTATTTGTTTATGACATCTTGAAACCAATTCTTTCAAGTGGTATTAGAGGGAGGTTACTCAATATTTGACTTAACAGTCTGAGTTGATCTAAAAGGTAGATAACATTTAGACACAATGGGTTCAGGAGAAAATCACAAGGATCTTGGATCCATGAAATTACTTATCTGCAGGAAAGATATTTTTGGTATTTGGAAAGAGAGAGTCAGGTTGTTTATGGAACCATCTGACCCAAGAATCTATATTACAGTTAAAGAAGGGCCATTCATCCCTATGAAAATCTCAGTTCTTGATGCAAATCTCAGGACACCAAAAGATTATTCTGAAATGACAAAGGATGAGATCATCTTGGCTACTATAGATAAGAGAGCACAGAACATAATAGTTAGTGCTACAGATGACTCAATATTCCAAAACGTGATTCACTGCAAATCCTCCAAGGAGATGTGGGACACCTTGATTGTCTACATGGAGGGATCAGAAGAAGTGAGAGAGGACAGAAAGTCTATGATTAATCAGGAATATGAAAGTTTTATACAAGCCAAAACAGACAGCATAACTGAGTGCTACAAGAAGTTTTTCAGAATCGTCAATGAACTATTGTCATATGGAAGGGTTTTTAGCACATATGAGCTCAATGATAAGTTTTTTCGACCTCTAATCAAGGACTGGGATACTAAAATATGTGCCATCAGAGAGGTGGTCGGGCTTGCAGATGCTCCTCCACCAACTCTATTTGGAAAACTATTATCCTATGAGATGCAGCTCACTCCTAAAAAGGAGGAGGAGAAAAGCAATAAGTCTGAATACAGAGGGAAGTCAGTTGCCTTCAAGGTTGAATCCACAAAGAAGGATAAAAGGATGTCTCCATCTCCTCCTAAGAAAGCTGCTGAAGTCATCTCAGAAGATTCTGAAAATCACACATCAGATAACCTTAATTTTGAAGAAGACTTTGCTGCTTTCACAATGATATTTCAAAGATTCTTAAAGAAAAAATAGTGTAGATCCACTCCATCCTCCTTACAGTCCAAGGATTATTATTATCAGAAAAGGAAATCTTCAAGAAAGGACAGGTACGACACTAAACCTAGTAAATTATCTTCTACTAAGATTATTTGTTATTGTTGCAATAGGCCTGGACATGTAGATGCTGACTGTCCTGACAAAAGAAATGAATCAAATGTCAAGAAGAAATTGCAACATAAGGGCAAAAAGGAGAAATCCTTTGTAGCAAAGGAGAAAAGTTGGACAGACTCCTCATCATCAGATTCTGAAGCTGAAGCATACATTGGATTATTTACAACTAAAGAGGATTCAGAAGAGACAGAATTCTTGGAATTAATGGATTCTATCAATGGGATTGAAGATCTACATTGCAAAGGGCTGATGGCTATGACTGATGAAGATTAGTTCCAGGATCAGCCTGGTCCTAGTAAGGTGAACAACATGTCACCAGTTTCTGATTATTACACTGGATCAGAATCAGAAGCATCGGCATCAAGAGATGTGGATGGATTTGAGTCTGAAGGGGATGTTCATCAACTTATTGATGAGTATGGTGATCTGTTGCAAGCACTTAAGAGGAGCAGAAAACTTGTCAAAAACCAAGATAAGGAAATTGCTGTTCTTAAGTTGGCTGCATCTGATTTAGAGAAATTATTGGATCAGAAGATGAATGAGGTTGCCAAACTGAAGAATATAACCTATATTCAGATGGGTATAATCACATTTAGAAATAATCAGATCAAGGGTCTGGAAGTCAGACTTCTGAAAGAGAAGGATCTGGTGGCTAACTTCTCTAAGCCAAAATCAGTCTTACCTTTAATGGATGACTTCATTCCTCAAAAAGGTAAGACAGGATTAGGCTTCAAGAAAAGATCTAGGGCAGCTAATTCCAAAGGAAAAGGCAAAGCCACAGTTCAGCCACTAGCCTTCAAACCCCCTTTTGCTTTCAGAAAAGTACTGCAGCCAACTAACAGATATGACCATGACACTACACATGGTCACTATAAGGCTAGTATTCTGAATGACAAGGGTGCAACTGTCAATAAGGTAGCCCATGTACACACTCACCATGTTCTTCAGGGATCATTGTTATTTGATGCACCAGCCCCAGCACTAAACAAAAGGATAGCTGATACCAAGGCTATTAAGACTATATCTAAAAGAAGATATAATAGATATGAGTGCTGGTGTTGTGGCAAGGTTGGGCATTATGTCATAGATTGTTAGCATAACACCAGTGTCTGGAAAAATGTCAGCTTACCTGTTAGAAAGACTGCAGGGAAATCAGTCAAGTTTCAGACTAACCTGAACCTAGAACCCAATACTTATTGGGGTTCTAAGGTTAAGTAATTATATTTTATGCAGGTGAGTCCAAGTGGCCATACCCCAATATGGTACTTGGACAGTGGTAGTTCTAGGTACATGACCGGAACAAGAAGGATGTTGAAGGACTACACTCAAATAGTGAATGGACTCAAATTGATCTTTGGTGGATCTGAAAATGGGATCATCAAAGGGTTTGGTAACATTTCTAATGGCTCAACTACTATCACCCAAGTGGCATATATGAAATGTTTGAAACACAACCTAATAAGCATAAGCCAACTGAGTGATCTTGGTTATGACACTTCATTTATTAAGAATGTGTGTCAGATTAGAAGGGCAAGTGATCAAGATATCATCTTGTCAGGTTATAGGAAGGGGAATGTTTACTGTCTCAGTTTTGATTGTCAGAATAAGAACTCTCCTATATGTTTAGTTGCAGATGAGAAAGCATCTGAATGTCAAATGGCACAAAAGGCTAGCACATCTTAACTATAATACTATAGCTCAACTCTATAGCATGGAGTTAGTGAGGAATGGTCCTCAGTTGAAGCGCATAAAAGAGGATGTATGTTCAGCTTGCCAAAAGGGCAAACAGACCAAAAGCACTTTTCAAGGACATGGCACCCAAGATTCTTTGAGGTGTTTGTACCTCCTGCATATGGATCTATTTGGTCCTATTCCAGTTCATAGTCTAGGTAGGAAAGTTCATACATTTATAGTTGTGAATGACTATTCTAGATTTACTTGAGTTTTCTTCCCGAGGTAGAAATCTGAAACCTCTACTATCTTCCACAATTTTGTTAGGCAAATTCAGAATGAACTTAACAGTTCAGTGGTCAAAATCAGAAGTGACCATGTGACTGAATTTCAGTCTGGAGGCATGATAAGGTTTTGTGCATAATTTGGGATTCATCTGGAGTTCTCCTCACCTAGAACTCCTCAGCAAAATGGTATTGCTGAAAGAAAGAATACGACTCTTATTGAGACTAGTAGAACACTACTAAGTGACACTTCTCTCCCATAATATTTCTGGGTTGATGCAGTAAACACTGCATGTCATGTTCTCAATAGAGCATCCATCACTAAAAGTCATAAAAAGACACCCTATGAGATTATGAAAGGCAGAAAGCCAAACATATCTTTTTAGGATCTTTGGTAACAACTGTTATGTACTTAATAATGGCAAGTCTTATTTAACTAAGTTTGCTGCCAAATTATAAGAAGGGATATTTGTTGGGTACAACAACAATAGTAGAGCTTATAGGGTCTATAACTTGACTACTCAAGTTGTAGAAGAATCTGTTCATATAGTCTTTGATGAAATTGAACTAATCAACTGTGAGCAGTCTAATATATCTTCTAGGTCTACAGGTTTGAAAGAAAAGTTGGACATGCTTTTAATTAATGAAGACCAACCTATAAGGCAGGATGAAGAAATTTATGGGTGTTGACCAGGGGGAGTACAAGACCCTCTAGCTGTTGAAGAGGACAATGAAGTATAGCATGTTGAAGAGATTGGAGAAAATCAAGGTGTAGATAGATTGCCCCCAACAACAAGGCATCTAAAGGATCATTCAGCACACCAAATTATTTGTGATCCAAGACATGCTGTCCAGACAAGGAGAAGGAACATGAACACAGTTCTTTGCTCAAGTTTCCTACCGCAGATGGAACCCAAAAATTTTGAAGAAGCCATACAAGACCCAAACTGGATTGATGCAATACAGGAGGAGTTGAATTAATTCAGAAGATGGAAGTATGGGAGCTGGTTTCTAAAACAAAGGATCATAATGTCATAAGGACTAAATGGATCTACAGGAATAAGCTAAACAAAAATGGCATTATAGTCAAAAATAAAGCAAGACTGGTAGCAAAAGGCTACAGGAAGGAAGAGGGAATAGACTTTCATTAGACATTTGCTCCAGTGATAAGGTTGGAAGCAATAAGGCTATTCCTTACCTATGCAGCATACCAAGGGTTCAAGGTATTCCAGATGGATGTCAAGTCAGCATTCTTAAATGGTGACTTAAAAGAGGAATTCTATGTTGAACATCCCTTAGGTTTTGTAGATTCTCTCTATCCGAAGTATGTCTATAGGGTTAATAAAGCACTATATAGTTTGAAACAAGCCCCTAGGGCTTGGTATGAAACCCCGTCTACTTTTCTCATTGAGAACAAATTCTCAAGGGGGAAAATAAACAAAACTCTATTCCTTAGGGAATCAAAAGGCAAGATGATCCTAGTTCAGATATATGTTGATGACATTATCTTTGGATCAACAGAAAACAACCTTTGTAGAAAGTTTTCCAAACTTATGCGAGGGAAGTTTGAGATGAGCATTATGGGTGAGCTTACAATCTTCTTGGGACTCCAAGTTAGACAGACTGATGATGGCTTGTCCATATCCCTGTCTAAGTTCACCAAGGAGTTGATTAATAAGTATGGTATGAAGTCTGCCTCCACCATGAGAACTCCAATGGGGTCAAGTATGCCTATAGGCAAAGATGATGCAGAGAAACCTGTAGATGAGTCTTTGTATAGAGGGATAATTGGCTCCCTTTTATACTTAACTGCTAGTAGACCAGACATTATGTATGCTACATGTGTCGTTGCTAGGTATCAAGCCTGCCCTAAAGAGTCTCATTATTCTGCAGTCAAAAGAATTTTGAGATATCTTAAGGGAACACCAAATCTTGGCCTTTGGTAGCCTAAGAATAGAGATTTTCTACTGACTGGGTATTCAGATGCAGACTTTGCAGGATGCAAAGAAGACAGGAAAAGTACTACTGGTACATGTTAGTTTTTAGGTGGAAGATTGGTGTCTTGGAGTAGTAAAAAGCAGACAAGTGTGGCTATTTCCACAGATGAGTCTGAATATGTTGCTGCAGGCAGCTGCTGTGCTCAGCTATTATAGATTCAACATCAACTTGAAGATTATGAAATCCAGGTAAGTAGAACACCCTTATTTTGTGATTCTACTAGTGTCATTTCTATTGCTAGAAATCCTGTTTCACATAGCAGAACTAAGCACATAGAAATAAGATTTCATTTTCTTAGAGATCATGTTGAAAAGGAAGATATCAGTTTAGAATTTGTCAATGCTAATTTTTAATTTGCTGACATGTTCACCAAACCACTGGATGAAACTAAATTCAATTATTTTATAATTGAATTTTACATGCTGAAGATAGAATAAGAATAACAAATTTGACCAAGTAAATGTATGTCGACACTTAAAGACAAAGGTGTCGACACTTAGTAGATGGTGTCGACACATATGCAAATTCTGTCGACACATCCAGAAGATTGTGTCGACACTCAGAATTTGGTGTCGACACATAGCTATCCTGACACTTAAATTTTGGTGTCAACACATACAGTCATCTGTGTCGACATGCAGAGAGTAGTATAAGCTCTTAAGATTATTTGTGTTGACACATCACAGTTAGTGTCGACATATAGTATATTAATTCTCTATCGAGACATTAGTAGTCTGTGTCGACACAATTCCAATAGTGTCGACACAATAGGTCTATTTCAGCCCGTTTATTGACCTTCCTTGTTTATAAACATATAAATAGGTGAAAGTAAAACCCTGTCGACTACGCTCTCAACATTCTCGAGACCTAATCCTTTGTGTAGACAGACCTTCATCTCTTTTCTCTCTCTCTCATCACTCATGGCGCCAAAGCTATAAGACAACATCAACGAAGGCTATGAACTAGTTTGCGATGCATTTGCAAATGGATCAAGAGACATCCACGCCGTGATTACCGTAATCATAGAGAATGTGTTAGAATACTTGGTCTCAAAACCTACCAAGATTTGGAAGAAGGAGGTTCTTGAATTCTACATGACAGCAACACTGGATTCAACGGGCATGAAAATTAAGTCATCCGTTCACGGAACCAAGGTCAAACTCACTCTGAAGAGTTTGAGGAAGACACTACACTTGCCAAGGGTTCAAGAAGACGATGAAATAGGATCTTCTATGACCAAAGAAGCTCTCCAATGGTGTGGACTGGATCCCACCACCAAGATTGGATCTTCTATGCTCAGAAAGAGCATGAACTCCCATGGTAAATTTCTTTTTGAAATTATAGGCAAAGTAATTCTGTGCAAATCAGGTGAACATGAAACGATATCTGCCTACAAGTTCAATTTAATGACCAGAGTCATCTTCAAGGTCAAAACCAACTGGTCTGCTGTGATCTTTGAAAAGATCAAATAAAGCTTCAAGAAACCAAATCTGGGAAGGATACTAAGCCAATATCTGTCTGAGAATATTCCTGAAGTAATGAATAAGATTGCAGGATCTAAAATCAATCATACGAGAAGAATGGATTTGAGGATATTATCCAGATGGGAAAAGGTCCTGACCAAGGATGTTACTACAACCCATAAACAAACAAAACAAGTACAACCAAAGAAGAAACCAACCCACAAGACAGCTGAATCTTCCAGTGATTCAGAAGAAGAGGTGGTCTTCAGATCAGATGAAGAATGACCAGACACTGCTAGGAAATCATCTGCTCCTAAGAATGTATATGATAGTCAGGTGCAGGGGGAGCAGATTCCAGAAAGCACCATCCAACTGGATCAAGTCCAGGAAGTGCCTCATCTAGGGGGAGCCAATGAGCTTTCTCCAGCTTCTGCTCAACAAGAGGCATTACCTTCAGGAGTTGCTCATGAGAAAGAGCAAACTGCATTAGAGAGTGAAACAGCCACTCAAACTATCCTTGAGGTAATACATGAGATTAATAAAGCTACACTAGATACTGAGCTAGATACACTAATTGTGCATCTGACTGATGTTGTACAGACTACCCAAGACAATGTCCCAGAATAAGACATTACAATGGAGGACACATCTGCAGTTGATGACACTCCATCTACTGCACAAGAGCAAGATATTCCTCCTGTTTAAATGCAACAAGATTTCACTCTAGAGGAGTTGTTTCCTGACATCCAAGAAGCAAGGACTGAGGGGGAGCTGCCAAGGACTAAGGGGGAGCTGCTAAGCACTGAGAAGAATCTGCAAATCATTTACCCTACTTCCAAAGATACTATGGACATAACAAGTTCCTTAAAAACTTCAGAAGATGAAGCATCCTCTACGACCAAGAAGAGAAAGCTTGTGGAACTTAGGAAGAGGATCTCTGGCTATAAAAAGGCCTTGCAAGCTGTTCCACAAACTCCAACACCTGTAGTAGACTTTAGTTCCCTTCTAGTGCAACTATGAGTTAAGATGGATGAGCAAATAGCAGCAATTGAGAAATATGTAGATGAGAGGCATAAAGAATTGCATTTTACTTTGGCTCGAGATATCAAATCTATCAGATTTGAAGTAAATCAGCATAAAAAAGAGATGACAGATTGCTTTCATATGAGAGGTAATGATGTAGTTTATTTAGCCAAACAACAAGTGGAAGACAAAACACAGATAGATGATATAACAATCAAACAAGGCTATGTTTTGGAAAATCAAATAAGAATGAATGACAATCTTACCGAATCTCACAATGTGATTGTCACAGAACTTAAGAATATAGCAAATGCTTTCACTGCAAACATTGCAAAAGAAAAGTCTGAGTTTGATAAACACCTCCAAGAAAAATTGACAGATGTTAGCATTGCTATTCAAGAATCTCAGAAGATAATTTCTGATCAGCTGCTGAAGTTCAAGGCATTCTACAAAGATGGAACAAATTATCTAGCCATTCAGATAAGGTTCCAAAAGGATGATCTAAGAGACCATGTTGAAAGAGAATTCATAAAGGGGGAGAGATTGTTAGTCAATGCAGGCTTTGAACATGCTAAATGGATAACTAATTCTATCAGAGCCTCTTTTGGATATCCACCCCTGTGTGATGATGACAACATAGCTGAGTCAAGCATTCAAGCTGCTTATAATGAAGGGGCTCAGCATGAAGTGGCTCAAATCATTTATCCACCTGCTGACTTTGAAGGCATTCAAGTTGTTGTTCAACAAATGTACAGTCCTCCACAAGAGGTTCAGAATGTAGTTATTGAGAAAGTTGAGATGTCTGAAGCAGCCTTAAAAGGAGAGCAAGAAGCTCAACTTTCTAAGAAAAGGTTTAGAGAGCAGTCTGAACTAAAACCTGATTTCGAAAAATGGAGTCCCACTTCCAGGAATATAATTCTCACTACCTGGAAGGCAGTTAAAGATAAAATGCATGATAGAGGTAAGTGGTACTCAAAACAAGAATGGAGTAAGTATCAGAAGAGGCAAGATGCCATTTTTAAGTTTAAAAGGGTTCTCAAGGCTGGATAGATACATGCTACTGTTGTGGAGCCAAGCAAATACTTTCCTAAGCCTTATCATTATTTTGAAAGGCAAAAGGTTAATGATGAAGAACTCAAGAAGAAGGATCTTAAAGGAAAGAAGGCAGCTGAAGACACTAAAGCTAGTGTACAAGAAAGGATTCAGTCTGGCAAAGGCATTGTAATCAAGGAGCCTGATCAGCTCTAGAATAGATAGACTAGATTTGAGAACTTTTTAATCTTTAGTTTTAAAATCTATGTAATCTGTTGTTCAGAAACTTTTTAAACAAAACATTGATTCATGTTCTCTATATGTTGTCATATTTTGTGATGATATTATGATGGTTTTGTTTATATATTAACCTATCTGAATAATGCTCTTATACATCATAATCTTTGTTTTGTTATAAAGTGGCGTATATCATTGACTAAGGGTTATGACTTCTCCAAATAGGGGGAGATTGTTAGGTGCATTGGAAAATATATACCAGATTTGGAGAAGCCTCACCTAACTCAATGATATTCATTAAGGTATATTTGATGTGGTGTTGAGGTTCCATGTGCAGGTTAAGAAAATGAAAGAAAATTTTCTAAGTTCAAGTGTCAACACTTGAGAAGCATTGTGTCGACACAAGGGAAAGGCTGGGTTGACACCAACAGCTAGTTTGTGTCGACACACAGGACTTGTTTTGACACACAGAGATTCTGTCGACAAAGACTGTGTTGACACCAGGATCCAGTTTGTGTCGACACACAGGACTTGTGTCGTCACACAAAGATTCAGTCGATAATAACTATGTCGACACACAGGACTTGTGTCGACACACAAAAATCTTAGTCGACAATAATTATGTCGACATACAGGACTTGTGTCGACACACAAAAAGCTCAGTCAACAAAAACTGTGTCGACACATAGGACTTGTGTCGACACACACCAGAATTTTTGTTGAAGTCAACTATATCAAGATAAGAAGTGATTGTGTAGACACACAGGACTTGTGTCGACACATTCTGCAGAAGCTATGTCAAGAAGATAGAGAAGTGCTATGTCGACATTTTGCAAGCTGTTTCGACATCACCAAGGATTGTGTTGACACATGAGCTATTTATGTCGACATATTTGTAGTATTGTCTCGACACTTTGCTGCTGAGCTGAACTTCATTGAAGTATTTAGAGACTTGACAGCTGTCATAACTAACAATGCTGTTGTACCAGTCAGAGCTGTCAGAAGGCCGTTAGGAACCAGATCAGCCGGTAACCTCGGTTGGAGCCTATATAAAGACATAAAGTGCTAGAAGAAAATAATAATGAAGAACTAACAACAAGGAGAGAAGTCTTCATCTAGAAATCGACAAGTCATCCAGAGAGGGAAGATCCTGAACAATTTGCAAGAAGAAATCAGAATCACATCTGATTAAGAAGAAGCTGGATTGAGGATCATCTCCAACTTCAAGAAGATCAACCTTACTTTGTTTATATTCAAGATGCTTTGAAGTAGCTAAGAAAGGTTGATTTTAGAGTGATCATATCTATCAAGAACTGATCAAGAAAACTTCACCCTTTCTCTCTCTATCTGGGTGAAGTAATTATTCAATTTATTTTCAATTTTTGTAGGATCTTTTATAGATTTGAGTGTAGGAGGATTATTCCTCTGAGTTGTAAGCCTAAATTTATAAATGCTGAGGTAGGGCTGAGTGCTTGAGGTAGGAGATTAAGTTCTCTAAGTTGTAGGCCTGGGAACAGGCTGGGGTAGGGTTTAATTGCCTGATTTATAGGAGTGTGGATTCACTCTGAGGTAGGATTCTTTGAGATAATCTGAGCTATAGGACTTGCTGAAGTCTGAGTTGTAGGAACTTTTCAAGGTTCTGAGTTGTAAGATCTGATGATCTGAGAAAGAAGAGGGAAGTTAGGTCGAATCTAGTATACTACTAGATAGGTGAAGGGGGAAAGTGGATATACCCATCACTTGGGGAACCAATATAAAACTGTGTGTCATCTGTGTGGCTGTGTTGTTTAATCTGTGCTTTGTACTGTGTTGTGCTGAATAATCTGTAATCTAACAATAAAAATACTATCTAACTTAAGAAAAAGAATTGAACCTATTCACCCCCCTCTAGGTGTTTAGGACATCTTGAAACCAATTCTTTCAGGGGCCCTCTTGCCTAGCGAGATGGCCTTAACCTGGTGAGTAACCATTTTCCTGGGACCCTTTCGCTAGTGAGTAAGCTTCTGCCAAAGTGTCCATCTTGCCTTACCTTCCCCTCTCTTCGAGCCCGATCTGATCCTACAAGCCCGAGGTTGTACACAATCCCCGCTCTTTTCGAGATTATTTTAAGCTCGGAAAGAAAGTCCAACTGAGGATCGTGTCATTAAAACATATTTATGGGCATATTTATGAGGGAATCTTTGGTGTGGCCGCACACCGGAGCCTATAAATATAGGATTCCTATCCCATAAGGGAAATGCACCCTTTCATACTTCTCCCTTCTTTGGCCCTACTGTAATAATGTCTCACAGCCAGAGTTTCTGCAAGCATCTAGCGATGGTGCGTAAGCAGAATAAGGCCAACGTGGTCGTTCTAACCAAGAATCTGGCTCGTACCCCACCCTACTTACCATCCTCTTTGCCTCACCAAAAGAAGGTAAAGACAGGCAGCCCTTCCTCCTCGGCCGAGAGGCCATCTCACGCTGTCCCGGAGACCCGCCCCTCTCCTCCTCCCGCATCTCATAAAGAGAAAGATGTGAATTCTCCCTTTCGCTCCTATTATCTTTTCATCCATATCTGCTTGTTTATAATTTTGCTTCTTCAGGGAGCTCCCGCGCCTCTACACCGACCAGTCAGCCCGCGGGTTGACACCGTGACCCATTGCGAAGAAACTGACTCACCACAGCCTTCTACTACTCCCTCTACTCCCCCAAATGAGAAGAGAGACAACCCTTCTCAGGCCGTCGGGACCTCCCGCCATCCTGGTAAAAAACCTTCCCTCTCACTTCTGTGTCCCACTCGCTACTCCCACACCCTCCTGTGAGAGCCTCTCTCACCCTGCCCCTCTACTCCTTGCGTAGGATCCCAGACTGACTCGCCCGCTGAGGAGCTCTTTAGGCGACTCGTCGTCTCGCCCCCTCCTCCTATAGTAGAAATTGAAGACTACCTGGGATACCCCGCGGACCCGGTGGAAATGAAGAGCAAGACAGCCGAGATGTTTTGGAAACACGCGCGCATCATCATCAAGCTGGAACAGGACATGCAGGCGGCCGATAGGAAAATCGAATGGTTGGAGAATGAATGCGTTCGCCTGCCTTCTAAGGTTGACCCTGGGATAGAGGTTGAGGGGACCGATGCTCAAGCAATTATCAGCGAGCTCAACGCGCAGCTCTGTCTCGCGAGCTGTGGGCTTGGCGCCGTTCGCGCTTTCCACTCGCACAGTAGGCCCTCCCGCGCGGGAGCTCGCGGTGGCCGCTGGAAATGGTTCCCGTATTAAGGACTGCCCTGCTCGACCCGCATTATTCATTCACCTCGCTTTTCTTCTATCTTTGTATTTTTACTGCTGTAATAATTAATTGATACGTTATTCTGCCGTCTCGCCGGCAATGTCTGAGAACATGGCGCTCGCCCTATGCGGGATGGTATTTTTAAATACTTATTGCTGCTAGTTTAATTTATTCATTTCCTTTAATTTCTTTTAATTTAATTATTTGGTCTGTGATTGTGATGGGCCACAGAAATCGAGGTTTTGGAGAGAGAGAGTGAATCGTCGGCCGACTCTTCCCCTTCCCCTATATGTTTTCCCGCCCATTTAATCATTTTACTACATCCACTATAACTACTCTTCCCCTAGAGTGGAAAGATATTTGTGCCTTCATCTCTGTCGTGCCCAAGCTTTCCCCCCTGCCTCTTCCGTCTCGCCGTTCTCTCTCGCCCGTTTGTTCCTCTCACATCTCCTTCTCTTCTCGCTTCTTCTCTCTCAACCCTCTCGCCAACATCCGTCTCGCTAAAAAATGGGCAAGAAGAAAGTTGAGGAACGCGAGGGGCCCAGCCGATGCGGGAAGCGGTTTACCGACCATGACTTCCCTCCCGGTCGGCTTCCTGATGAAGACTACCGCAACTTCGTCCGCGAGTACATGAAGGAGGGGCTTGAATCGCGTCCCCCCAAGGTTGGTTAGGCGATAAATACTTATTACTCGGGAGAACTCGCCTTCAATATCTTACACTTCGAGGTGGGGTTGAGATTTCCCCTCTGGCCGGAGGTAAAATAGGTCTTGAAGTACTTTGGCGTCGTCCCGGCGCAACTTAACCCGAATGCTATTTCGGTGTTAATCGCTTTTGCCTGCTACATGCACCGGGAGCGCATTGAGTTCAGCTTGACGATCTTCTGCAAGATCTTCATCTACCACGCCAATGCCGATGGCGTCTCGTACTTCACCGGGCAAGGGCTCAAGGTGTGTGAGACGCCAAACAAAAATCATCATTGGCTCACCATATTCGTATTCATCCACAGCAACTTCGGGTTCATCCCGCTCGAGCCTGTGTCGCCCGCCGAGATCTTTTATGTGTCCCCGCAGGTGGGCTGCACGGACAAGCTGTTGTACGATTTCTTTATCGGCAAAAACTTTGAGGTCAACTTCCTGCGGCGAGGCCTCGACTCGGTGCCTCTGGTGCTCCCTAGCGAAGGTACTCTCGCTCTCTTATCTTATGATTGATTATTTTTCATCTCGCCATCTCATCACCTCCTTGCCTATTTCTAGGGGAGCGAGTCGTACCAGTCCACCCCCCTACAAAAGCAACATCCCACCAAGAAAGGGCCTTAGTCTCTCCAGCGCGGTAGCTGAGGCGGCGAGAGAGTCCTTGGCTCAATCCCCCCCCCCAACCAAAGAGGCCTGCAGGAGACACGGCCCCCTCTCGCAGCAGCCCTCCCAGGAAAAAGATGAAGAAAGCTGCGGTCATATCCAAGTGGAAGAAGAAAGCCCCGAAGGAGAAGGAAATATCGGGGGTCCTTTAAGCCCCATCTCTATACCGAACTCCCAGTCACACAACACCCCTCCCTCTCATGTCATCTTGCCTGCCCGTGGGACGTCTCTACCCGATAGGCCTGCAGTCACTTCTAATCTGCCTTCCATTGACACATTTCACGAGCCTACTTCTCCCAGTCTCCCAGCCCCCTCTTCTTATCCCAACTTCAACCTTGGCCCCGCAATCCAAGATGGCGCCTGCGCCCCCATTCTGGTGTGGGAGAAGGACATCAACCGCATCTCCATCTCCACCCTCCTTCCTTCTTAGAAAGAACATGAGGCTCCCACCAGCCAAGCTTTCTCTGTGGTCTATGGCCTTTATGGTGCTCCTGAGGCGGTCTCCCCCGAGAACGAATCATCCCGAGACCTCGCATTCAAATCCTCCCATTCCCAACTACACGTCTTAGAGATCTCGCATCGCACCGCACGTCGCCTGATCTATACTAAAAAGAAGTGGAAAGACACCGAGGCGGGCTTTGCGGCAGAGCGAGTGAAATCCAATGACCTCGCGAGAAGACTATCTGACATCGAGACCCTCCTCGCAAAAGCTCAGGGCGGCATGGTAAGCCTTGAACTTATCCTTGGATTATTCTCTATAAAATACTCTTTATAAATGACTGGGCATCTCGCATGATGTCGAGACGGCGGAGCGGATGCACTTGTGCATGGAGAACCGGTAGGAGGTGGTTAAGGATTTGAAAGTCTAGAACACTCGCCTTCAGGACAACGCCGCGTCGTCTTCTCGCCGCGAACCCCTCCCGGCCTCTCTACCTCGATACTCTCTGGATCAAGTTGAGGAACAGTGCCGAGACGCCAAAATCATGACGACAGAGCTGATCCTAAAAATGATGAAGGAGCTGGGGGTCGTGAAGGAAGACTCTGAGAAGGTGACCGCTCGCAATTTGGTCCCCCAGATCTATGGTGAGGAGTGTGAAGATTCCTCCTCCGGCGGGGAGGAATGACTTGCTGCTTGCAAGATCCCGGACCCCTCTCCCCCCTCTTTTTTTTCCGTTGTAGAACTTAAACCTCTGAGTTTATTTTGTGAACAAAAATGTATTGATGACGCTTGTGATGAATCGATATTTGATCAAATGTACACTCTTGTCTTGTTATTTTATTTTACTTACTACTGTATAACTTAACCTCCTTTTTGAGTTTCTTTTTGCTTACCTTTATTCGCGAGACGGTGTTGTCCACCCGTATCGCCGACTCACTTTTACTTTTTTTAACTTTGCTTTTTCTTGTTTACTGCGAGATGACCCTGTGATGCGCTCACGCCAGCGAGACGGTGCTACGTCTTGTCTCGCCGCTTCGCTGGAGAGTTGACTTTTTTCATAGCGCGAGTCGTCACTTCCCTCAGCTTATTTGTGTGTGACCTAACTGGCGTAACTCTCTCGCCTCGCCTCAGGGTACTCCCGGCGCGAGTCGCTTTTAGTGACTTAACTTGCTCTACTATTATTAGGACAAGCCTTCTGTCCCGGGAGAGTGCCCACTCCCCGTAAACGAGACAATCCCTGAGGCCGGCAGTTGGGAGTGCCTCCACTCACACTGATCCAACCTTTGCCTCTCATAATTTTTTTTGAGTTTAAGTAGGATGTTTCTTAAGGAGGTCTCCTCAACCACTCTGCCATCGAGTGAGCTTACAACCCTGGCAGCTTGATGAGAGCTTGGGCAGCTGGTCTACCGGGGACTGAGCCAGGCTCGGGGTGGTGTAAAAAGTCTTTAAGAACTAAGAACCAAAAACCTAGAACCAAGAACCAAACCTCTCCCCCACAGGCGAGCCTTCGGACCTGCCAGCTATTGAGAGCATGCGCAGCGGGTCTACAAGAGATGCAGGCTTGCACGTTGACACCAAATAAATCTACGGACAAACACGTTTGCCTCTCCTTGATCCAATCCTATACTCGCACAATCATTCTACACAGCACCACGTTAATTAACTTTATCAATTATATGCTAACGTACGGGTAGCCAAACCGCTTAGGATCGAACAAAGGCTATAGGCCAATATTCTTTCCGGCTAAAAGGACCCACCAGGTCCGAACGAGCGGTGTTGTACCAAAAGAGATCTAGTAAATAAATACGATTTGGAAAAGGTAGATCTCTCCCAACAAAAGAAAATGAAGCTTCGCCAAACCTTTTTCGAAAAATAATTCAATCAAGACAAACACAAATCCAATCGAAGAAACCACGATTAATTAACAATTCAAAATTCAACGCCAAGAATCTACCACCACAGGAATTAATCTAGGAAGAGAAACACACAATAGGTAGAAAGGATTCGTTACCCTATCGGAATGGATGATTCTGATTTCTCTACTTGGATCGTTCTTCAAAGGCTCCACTGGAGTCACGCCGGTTGGAGAGAAACTCGTCCGCCTTCGTTGCTTCACGCCGGAGTTGAACCACAAGGGTAGATCTTCTTACCATGGCCGAATCTCTTCAAGGGGAGGAGTTCTTTGATTTGTTGCTCATAGTGGAGAGGAGAAAGGATTAGGGTAGAGAAAGGAGGAAGGAGGAAAAGGAGAGAAGTTGTCGCAGTAATCCACAAAGAGGGGGAGAGGGGAAGTTGGCGGTCAAGGAGGAGATGAGGGGGAGAATTCTCAATTTAGAATTAGGTTTCTTTTCATTCATTCACTAATTCCATATAACAAATATCATGGGCTATATATAGGCTTACACCACTCCATCTCCCTTCATTCAAAATTCAAAATTCAAAATTCAAAATTGAAAATATGATGGTTATATGCACCAATCATAACACATGAAATGAAATAATTAAAACAACACATGATGCTTATATACTCCCATCATTACACATGAAATAAAAATTAAAACATGAAATAAATACTTAAAATAAAATTGCAAAAATAATCAAATTATTAAAAATATATAATTATATTTATTTAATTTATAATTATATGTTTTTATATAATGGCGGCGGACATCGATCCCATCCTCGAGCTTGCGGCAGCGATCGTCCCATTCGATGAACTCTCCCAGACGGGGATCAATGGTGGCCGTGTCAGCAATGTCTCCATCAATCTCCCCCACTCAAAAGCACTCATCACCGATGAGTTTGTCTGAATGCACCATCACGGGAGAGCAACATCCAAACGAGCCACCTCCGATCTAAGAAACCAAGAGTCATCGGAGGCCGGTCGATCACGCCATCGAATCAAGTAGTGGCAAACATCACCACATGTAATGGAGAACACTGCAACCTGGAGTATCCTATCATGCAAAGAGATGGTCATGGGGAACCTTGGAAAAGCATTAGGCAATAAAGGAAAACAAGTTTCTATATCAACAACCAACATACCTCCAGTGAAGACCGATGAAGATAGCAATCCAGGTACAAGCTCACAACCCAAACCATAAGAAAACAAAGTGGACCCCAACGGATAGGCAAATAATTCAAGTGGTGGAGAAACATAGGGCGTTAAATTAGAAACATTAAAAATATGGGTAATACCCCAATCAGTGGATAACTTCAACTGATACGTGTATTCTCCTAATTTCATTAATTTCCGAAAAATATCCAGTTCGCCAACTCACAAACTTTCTATAGCCCCTGAAGGTAACCGTTTAGGGACGAGATGCACCAAAACTAAATCGCAAATCATACGATGAGATGCTCTTTTATGCAAGCTAGCATGAAATTGATATGATATAATTTGTATGGCTAGCGTTTCACTAATGTTCTTATATAAAATGTGATCATGAGAGGCATAAACTAGTGCAAGTTGACTTGTCTTGTAAGACGTTTGTAACAAAATCAAGTCAAAAGGCACTTGTGCTTTAAATCTGTGCACGATCTCATTGGGCGGGCAACAAGCATATAAATAATAATAAGACACAACTTGATTGAATAACTTTGTAAAAGTGCGCCTAAGTATCTTACTACCATGTGGTGTGAACCCATGTGCAACGTGACTCAACCAGATGAGTTGTAAAGATACCTATTTTATAGTATTTTTATTATGTCATTTTAGTTTAATTTTGTCTTTTTTTGTTAAGTTTTATTTAATAAATTGCTTTCTTTTTGTACTAACTTAACTTAATTTTGATTCCTGCAATTTTTCAGAAAAAGTCAAAAAAATGACCTGACACGCCCTAGTACGCGCCCGTGTACTTTGAATCACGCCCGTGACCAGGCCGTGACACTTCATTTCAAGTGGAATCAGAAGATTTTGATGAGAAAAGTGTGATATGCCCGGGGTCACGCCCGTGTCATTTGACACACCCCGTGACCATGGCCCGTGACACTCAAGCTCGACGAAATTCGCTCAACGATCGTCGACCAAGCCGACATGCCCAGCATCACGCCTGTGACCTGGGGCGTGACTTCTCCACCTGGCCGACAAACTGCCGCCGGCGACTTTCGACGTAGACGGCGCCCAGTTCAACCTCCCCATCACGCCCGTGTACTTTGGGTCACGCCTGTGACCATGTGCGTGACTTCCACGTGGACCTCTCGAAGTCAACAATGCCATCAATCACCGAATGACACGCCCACCGTCACGCCCGTGACTGGGGGCATGACCACCGCATTTTTAGCCGCAATGTCAAATCGCCGTCAATCACTGAAATTTGATGTGAATAGTGCTGACATGCCCCCCCCCCCGACACGCCCGTGTCGGAGGGCGTGTACTTGAAATTTTTTGCCTATAAAAGGCCAACTGCTTTTATGAGTCCGGGGTTCCAAATTTTTGAACCATTTTGATGATTAAGGCTGCTGTTTGGAGTTATTGTACTGCTATGTAGGGTTTCTCCCCCCTCCTTTTGAAGTTTGTTTGTTTAAGCTTTTGTAATCAACCTGTTGTGTTAATAAAATCGTTATTTTTCTTATCCTTACAAAGCTTTGGAATGTCTCTGAAGGCCTCATTTTCACGAATCTTATGTACTTTTGTTTTCATTTTCATATTGTGTATGTGCGTGTATGAGCTTAAAATTGTGAAATTAATGTTTTAAAATGAAAAATGTTTTGTTATAATTTCATTTTTATCAAAATTTCTAGCCGTTATTATAGCCGTTTTTCTTAACACAATCTTTAAAATTGGTTAGACTTATGATTTTTATGCTTCCATATTCGTTCTTATCAACTTGTAAAACGATAAAAAAGCTGGTTTTCATTCCTCTTAACTTAGATTTTTCTTAGTTTTGATTTTAAAATAGTTGTTTCTTTTTTAGCTTTCCTCCACTTTTTAAATCGTTTTACAAATCTATAAGAATGCATAATGCGTAATTTTAGTTTTTCAACAACTTTGATTTTAGCAAATACGTAAAAAGATTTTTGCTAAACAATTTTTATTTCAACTTTTTATGCATTTCTGTTAAAATCTAACTGTAAAAATGCAAACGTTTTAATTTTTCAAGCACTTGCTTTTCTAACCTTAATTTGAAAACTTTTTGCTCAAACAATTTTTATTTTGTCTTTTTATGCATTTTTACGGCATTCTAGCGGTAGAAATGCAGTTGTTTTAATTTTTCGATAACTTTATTTTTCTTAATTTTTTTGTCTGCGTGCGTGCGTGTATGAGATAAGTTTATTGCTTTCTCCAATTATGTAGAGTGTGTGCTTGTGCACATTTATTTCCGCCTACTCGTTAAGAGTTAAATGTCGTGTCTTTAATTTTTCACCTACTCATTTGAGTAGGATTTGTAAGTGTGAGTATTTACTTTCTGCAGTGTGAGTATTTCATTTTCTATCGTGTGTGTGTGTGTTTTAATTTCAGCAAGTGTGTGTGTTTTTATTTTCCGCTTACTCATTTGAGTTAAATGGCTAGATTTTATTCAAATAGGACTTGTGTGTTTTTATTTTCTGCCTACTCATTTGAGTTAAATGGTTGGATATTATTTAAGTAGGACTTGTTGTTTTTATCTTCCGCCTACTCTCTAGGAGTTAAATGACCGGACTTTATTTCCCTCCTACTCGTTTGAGTAGGACTTGTAATTTTCAGCTTTTATTTACCACCTACTCATTTGAGTTATATGGCAGGTTTTTATCTTCCGCATACTCGTTAGGAGTTAAATGGCCGGACTTTATTTCGCTGTAAAAATTTAAGATGGACTTGTAATCGCATTTATTTCCGCCTACTCGTTTGAGTAGGACTTGCTTTCATTTCAGTCCTACTCGTTTGATTAGGACTTTCAAATTTTCAGCTTATATTTCCTGCCCACTCGTTTGTTTGGGACTTGCAATTTCAATTATGCAATTTTCCCTTACTTGTAACTTAGTTATATTTCTGTCTCTTTATTATGTGTTTGGATGAGTGTGAGTCGGTTTATTTGTAGTAACTTTTCTAAAATTATATTATTTTGCCTTTCTTCTTATTTTCTTTATAACCCTTCAGCGAATAGTTTAGAACGCTCGCCTAACCAAACTCATAAGCTATCCCCATTCCGATGAGTGGCTAATCGCTTTTAGCCCTTGATATCAAAGAGCATTGGTATATAAAAAATGTTTTAAATAACTAAAGGTCTTATTTTTATATTTAATTAAAAAAAACTTAAGGTTTACCCCGGGTTAACGACGCGTTGAACCATATATTGATGTGTGGGATCTATTTCTGTTATCCATATGCTAGATAGCCGAGAGGCCGTGTATATGGACTAATTACCCCTGGGTAAAGAGAGTTCTGCACTGACCCTCGAAGAGGAGGCACGCTAACTCTACCGGATTGGGTTCCCCACCCAATAGTGGGGTTCTTAGCATACTGCGGACATTAAGAGGAATCCTTCGTCGGACGATAGCCCGGTCGAATAGCCTTAATGTACAGGTGAGCGATATTCCTAGAGATAGGTGAGCTCATACTTTTGGAACCTCCACAGCCAAGTTTCCGCTTTAATTGAATTGAAATTTTAGATCTCTAGTTATTCAAACTATTTTTAATACTAACATAATTTGATACCGAGTGTTATCTCTTCATCGACTTTACTTTTAATCTATTTCCAGCTTTTTCACAATTAAAAATCGACAAAAAAAATAGTTCGGTAAAATAATAGTACATTCGGAGCAATAGGGATAATCAACCCGTTCCCGGGAATAATACAACCTCCGTATTCCCCCGAATATAGAGTACTACTTGCGATAGGTGCACTTGCCTCCCTTAGCAAGCCCGCGGTATTCGACTCATCGAACCAACCACCCACAAAAGAGTTTGTTCGCGGGCTCACCAAGTTTTTGGCGCCATTGCCAGGGACAATCTTTAAGTTGTTATTTTGAATCCAAAGTCTATTACTTTTACCTTTATCTCTAAAAAACTAAAAAAAACTTAAAAACTTTTCTTCAATGTGGAAACCACCCGTCACCACAAATCTTCCCAAAACCCCGAGGTGATGGTAAGGGGGGATGGGGGTACATGAGCACAAAGGATCGCCTACTGCAGGAGATGTGGGACTAACCCCAACCACAGGACCGCAGGGATATTCTGCCACACAAGGGGGGGCCCACCGAGGTCAACACCCAGACCTGGAACACGATGGGGAAAGCCCAAACATGCGGTCCCACACGCACGTGTCCTGCTGGCTAATATAATCTCAACACACCCCCATAGCAGGACAACCTCCCTCTGATACCATGTGGAAACCACCCGTCACCACACATCTTCCCAAAACCTCGAGGTGATGGTAAGGGGGGATGGGGGTACATGAACACAAAGGATCTCCTACTGCAGTCGATGTGGGACTAACCCCAACCACAGGACCGTGGGGATATTCCACCACATAAGGGGGGGCCCACCGGGGTCAACACCCAGACCTGGAACGCGATGGGGAAAGCCCAAGCATGCGATCCCACACACACGTGTCCTGCTGGCTAATACAATCTCAACATTCAAAATCCAAAAAAAGGTTAATTTTCTACTTTATATTTTAGGGTGTATGACCCGTGGACAACCTTCGGAGTCCGAAAATTTGGATTTTTATCCTGAGATCGAACGCTCGCTTGTGCATATTCGGTCTCAAAGCCGAAATCCTTCTTTGGATCCCGAAGAATCCGTCGGAGAACCCTCTACCGTTACTATGGCCGACCCCAATCCGAACGCGGTCGTCGAGCGCATAATGTCATATTACGCCCAACCGAATTTGGACGATAATGGGTCCAGTATTGTTCGCCCAACGGTGGTGAACAACAATTTTGAGATCAAATCGAGCGTTATCCAAATGATCCAAAATGTTGTGCAGTTCGATGGACTGCCGGATGAGGACCCAAACGTTCATTTGTCTACTTTTTTGAAAATCTGCGATACCTTTAAGATTAATGGCGTCACTGATGACGCCATTTATTTGCGCCTTTTTCCATTCTCCCTCAGATCCAAAGATAAGGCGTGGTTGAATTCCCTCCCACGAGGATGTATCACCACCTGGGCCGAGCTTGCAGAACGGTTCTTAACGAAGTATTTTCCGCCCGCCAAAACTGCAAAGTTGCGGGCGGACATTTCTTCGTTCGTGCAGAACGATTGCGAGTCTCTATTTGAGACTTGGGAGCGCTTTAAAGAATTTCTCCGCAAGTGTCCGCACCATGCGCTGCCTGCATAGTTGCCGGTCCAAATCTTCTACAACAGGCTTAATTATCAGACGCGTCAAATGATTGACGCAGCTGCTGGGGGTACCTTGAATAATAAGACCCTCGAGGCTGCCAAAGCTCTTATTGAAGAGATGGCTATGAACGCCTATCAATGGAACGTCCCGCAGTGACGTCCCAAGCAGGCTGCCGGCCTCTTCTAAGTGGATGCCACTGCCCACTTAGCCCTTCAAGTTGAATGGCTGACGAAGTAGGTGGTGGAGATGTCTGCTGCCTCCACCACTCCGCCTTGTGTGATTCCCCCTAATGCCGCCGTTGCCAATGAATTCGTAGACTATGTGGGAAATGCTGGGCGACCTTCCTTCAACCCCAACAACAACTCTTATAACAATAACTATAATCCGGGTTGGAGGAACCTCCCCAACTTATCATGGAGCAACGCGAATAATGCGCAGCGTCCGCCCAATTCTTTTCCGCCCGGATTTCTTCCGCCTCCCCCTCTTCCAAAACCCTCCCCGATGGAGGAGAATTTTTCTAAATATATCGCTTCCAACGAGTCAAATATCTAGAACATCACCGGATCTCTAAAAAACTTAGAACTCCAGGTTGGACAGCTTGCGCGAATGATGCCCGAGTGCGCGCTCCGGGCACTTCCTGGAAACACGGAGCCCAATCCACGGGAGAATATCAATGCTATAACCCTCCGTAGCGGAAAGGAGGTGATCGATCCAAAACAGACCGATCTGCAGGGTTCCTAAACTGTGCCTTCCCAACCTCCTTTCAGGGAAGCTTCTACCCCCCCTCTCTTTATTTTCTTTGTACATATTGTCTTTCCTATTTATTCTGCATACTTACGTTACAACATTGGGGACAATGTTGGACTTAAGTATGGGGGTGTTTTCTCGCTTTATTTTTTTTCGCGCTTCTATTTTCTGCACTGTACTTCTACTTTCTGCACTCCAAAAAACTTAAAACATATATGAAAAAAATTATATATAACAAAAAAACAAAACAAAAAAAATTTAAAAATGAAAATTCCAAAATTTTTTTTTTCTTTTGCTCTCTTTTTATTACAAAATTTACAAAGAAATTATAAGACAAATTCCAAAAAAAATTATAAAACAAAAATTCCAAAAAAATTATAAAACAAAAATTCCAAAAATATTTAGTTTCATTTTGTAAAAATCTTTGTAAATATTTTTGTAAATAATCTTCTCTCTCCCCCCCCCCCCTTCCTTTTCACCAACATGCTTGTAAATAACGTCTCTTTTTCTCGCATTTTTCGCAAAACTAAAAAATCTAAAAAAAATGATAATAAGCTAAAAAAAATAAAAAATAAAGTAAAGCAAAACAAAAATTCAAAAAAGATACTAAATTAAAAAAATGATAAAAACTCTGAAAAACCAAAAAACTTTTTGAAACAAATTAATCAAATATATCATCCATAATTTTCTAGCTATCCAAAAATTTTGTTTTGAGTTTATTTATATGTGAATTTTATTAATCTTTTGTTTGTTATTCGTTTGTTAATTATTGATTAAAAAATTTAAATAGCCGGGGTTAAGTTTTAAAGAATTCATTATGCTTTGTTAAAAATAGCGAACTCATTTTAGGCACTAGTTCTAATTTTTAATTGATAGAAGCATTTGTATTATGTTAGAAAATAACGAATACAGAATTCAATTATGTTTACTTTTAGCTTTCTGAAAAATTGGAACGTACAATTTATTAAGGTTGCTCTCAAACATTTTTTTAATTAAATATCTAGTTTTCTTTTCTCCCCTCACTTATCATGATTTACTTGGCATGATAAAATTTTTTGCCCTTAAAATATTCTATGTCAATGGAAATAAGATTTCATTCTGTAAACATAGGCATCCAATAAATTAAAAAGATTATATGTTACGGATTAAGAGGATAAAATTCATTACTCCCATACATATGCATTGAGTTAATTTTATTATTATGAAGAAAAGAAATTTGATATTAGAAAAATAAGATTTCATTTTCCTAATAATCCAAAAAGAAAAATATGGAGGTTCGAGAAAAAACTACCTCACCTCAAAATCCAAACCCTCTTCATAAACCAACATCAACCCCCTTAGCCTATTTCATGATTCTAGAATTAATTCAAAAATTTTTTGAGAGCATAATTTGTAAATTATATTATTTTCAGCAAAACTCCTATAATTAAAGTTTATATAATTTCAAACTATTTTTGTTAATCTAACCATTACAATTATTGCTTTCTATTTTATTACATCAAGAAGTATTTTGGCCAAAACTTTTGCATTATTTATATCATCTACATGATTTTAGGACTTAACTCTTACACCCCGTATATTTATTTAGATCTCTCTTATAACTAATTAAGCGGTAGCTAAATTTAGAGTTTTTTCTATTCGTTATAAGTTCACCTCAAACTTTTGCTCTAGAATAGCAAAAGCTTAAGTATGGGGGTATTTGATGTGTTGTAAATATACCTATTTTATAGTATTTTTATTATGTCATTTTAGTTTAATTTTGTCTTTTTTATTAAGTTTTATTTAATAAATTGCTTTCTTTTTGTACTAATTTAACTTAATTTTGATTCCAGCAATTTTTCAGAAAAAGTCAAAAAAATGACCTAACATGCCCTAGTACACGCCCGTGTACTTTGGGTCACGCCCGTGACCAGGCCGTGACACTTCATGTCAAGTGGAATCAAAAGATTTTGATGAGAAAGGTGTGACACGCCCGGGGTCAAGCCCGTGTCATTTAACACGCCCCGTGACCATGGCCCGTGACACTCAAGCTCGACAAAATTCGCTCAACGATCGTCGACCAAGCCGACATGCCCAGCGTCACGCCCATGAACTGGGGCGTGACTTCTCCACCTGGCCAACAAACTGTCACCGGCAACTTTTGACGCAGACGGCGCCCAGTTCAACCTCCCTGTCATGCCTGTGTACTTTGGGTCATGCTGACCTAGGGCGTGACTTCCACATGGACCTCCCGAAGTCAACAATGCCATCAATCACCAAATGACATGCCCACCGTCACGCCCGTGACCTGCGGCGTGACCGTCGCATTTTCAGCCGCAATGTAAAATCATCGTCAATTATCAAAATCTGATGTGAATAGTGCTGACACCCGCCCCGACCCCGCCCCGACACGCCCGTGTCGGAGGGCGTGTACTTGGAAAGTTTTGCCTATAAAAGGCCAACTGCAGTATGAGTCCGGGGTTCCAAATTTTTGAACCATTTTGATGATTAAGGGTTGCTGTTTGGAGCTATTGTAGTGCTATGTAAGGATTCCACCCCCCCCCCCCCCTCCCCTCTTCCTTTTGAAGTTTGTTTATTTAAGCTTTTGTAATCAACCTGTTTTGTTAATAAAATCATTATTTTTCTTATCCTTACAATGCTTTGGAATGTCTCTGAATGCCTCCTTTTCACCATTCTAATGTACTTTTGTTTTCATTTTCATATTGCGTATGTGTGTGTTTAAGCTTAAAATTACGAAATTAATGTTTTAAAATGAAATTTTTTTTATTATACGTTCATTTTTATCAAAATTTCTAGGTGTTATTATAGTCGTTTTTCTTAACATACTCTTTAAAATTGGTTAGACATAGGATTTTTATGCTTCCATATTCGTTCTTATCAACTTGTAAAACGATAAAAAAGTTGGTTTCATTCCTCTTAACTTAGATTTTTCTTAGTTTTGATTTTAAAACAGTTGTTTTTTTTAGCTTTCCTCCACTTTTTAAATCGTTTTACAAATCTATAAGAATGCATAATGCGTAATTTTAGTTTTTCAACAACTTTGATTTTAGCAAATATGTAAAAAGATTTTTGCTCTAACAATTTTTATTTCAACTGTTTATGTATTTCTGTCAAAATCTAACAGTAAAAATACAAACGTTTTAATTTTTCAAGCACTTGCTTTTCTCACCTTAATTTGAGAACTTTTTGCCCAAACAATTTTTATTTTTCCTTTTTATGCATTTCTACGGCATTGTTGCGATAGAAAAACAGTTGTTTTAATTTTTTGATAACTTTGTTTTTCTTAATTTTTCGCCTGCGTGCGTGCGTGTATGAGATAAGTTTATTGCTTTCTCAAATTATGTAGAGTGTGTTCTTGTGCACATTTATATCCGCCTACTCATTAAGAGTTAAATGGCGTGTCTTTAATTTTTCACCTACTCATTTGACTAGGATTTGCAAGTGTGAGTATTTACTTTCTACAGTGTGAGCATTTCATTTTCTGTCGTGTGTGTGTGTGTGTGTGTGTGTTAATTTCAGCAAGTGTGTGTGTGTGTGTTTTTATTTTCCGCCTACGCATTTGAGTGAAATGACTGGATTTTATTCAAATAGGACTTGTGTGTTTTTATTTCTCGCCTACTCATTTGAGTTAAATGACTGGACTTTATTTAAGTAGGACTTGTTGTTTTTATCTTCCGCCTACTCGCTAGGAGTTAAATGGTCGGACATCATTTCCTTTCTACTCATTTGAGTAGGACTTGTAATTTTCAGCTTTTAATTACCGCCTACTCATTTGAGTTAAATGGCAGGTTTTTATCTTCCGCCTACTCGCTAGGGGTTAAATGGCCGGACTTTATTTCCCTGTAAATATCTGAGATGGACTTGTATTCGCATTTATTCCCGCCTACTCGTTTGAGTAGTACTTGCTTTCATTTCAGTCCTACTCGTTTGAGTAGGACTTGCAAAATTTTAGCTTATATTTCCCGCCCACTCGTTTGAGTATGACTTGCAATTTCAATTATGCAATTTTCCCTTACTTGTAACTTAGTTTTATTTCTGTCTCTTTATTATGTGTTTGGATGAGTGCGAGTGCGTTTATTTGTAGTAACTTTTCTAAAATTAGGTTATCTTACTTTTCTTCTTATTTTCTTTATAACCCTTCAGCGAATAGTTTAGAACGCTCGCTGAACCAAACTCATAAGCTATCCCCATTCCGATGAGTGGCTAATCGCTTTTAGCACTCGGTATAAAAGAGCATTGGGATATAAAAAATTTTTTAAATAACTAAAGGTCTTATTTTTCTAATTAATTAAAAAAACTTAAGGTTTACCCAGGGTTAACGACGCGTAGAACCACATGTTAATGTGTGGGCTCTATTTCCATTATCCATATGCTAGCTAGCCGAGAGGCCGTGCGTATGGACTGATCACCCCTGGGTAAAGAGAGTTCTGCACTAACCCTCGAGAGAGGAGGTGAGCTAACTCTATCGGATTGGGTTCCCCACCCAATAGCGGGGTTCTTAGCATAGTGCGGGCATTAAGAGGAATCCATCGTCAGACGAGAGCCCGGTCGAATAGCCTTAATGTCCAGGTGAGAGATATTACTAGAGATAGGTGAGCTCATACTTTTGGAACCTCCACGGCCAAGTTTCTGCTTTAATTAAATTGAAACTTTAGATCTCTAGTTATTCAAACTATTTTTAATCCTAACGTAATTCGATACCGAGTGTTATCTCTTCATTGACTTTACTTTTAATCTATTTCCAGCTTTTTCTCAATTAAAAATAGATCAAAAAATAGTTCGGTAAAATAATAGTGCTTTCGGAGCAGTAAGGATAATCAACCCGTTCCCGGGAATAATACGACCTCGGTATTCACCCGAATATCGAGTACTACTTGTGATAGGTGCACTTGCCTCCCTTAGCAAGCCCGCGGCGATCGACTCATCAAACCAACCACCCACATAAGAGTCTGTTTGCAGGCTCACCACAACCCAAATATCGTGGATAAAGGGGTTAAGTCAGGGGGCACAGGAGCCTTATAATCAAAGATAACTTTTATTGGCTCAAAATTCACAGTTTTAATTTTATAATTAATATTTTCACGCTTGGCATAAAGATATGCCAAGGGAAACCACTCATCATAAATACTAAAAGAGTTGGATGCTCCAGGATGTGACAAGAGGTGCGAGCGATACAACTCCTAGGGCCAAACCTTGGTTACTAACGTGTGGGAAAAAGGGTCACCAAATGGAGCTGGGTAAATACGTATGACCGGGTGTGGGATATGGGTATGTGAAAGAGACACCACATCCAGAGCCACAATAGCCAAATAATCAGAAATAGACGAGGATAAAACCGTAGCTAGACACGTAGAGAAATGAATAGCCAAATGTGTCGCATAGTCAGATCTATGCGGTGCGGTGAATAGAACAAAAACTAGCACGCTCAACGTACTAATATCTAAGTGCTGAGACAATGCTAAGGTTGGAACTAAAAGAGTGGGCGTGTCACAACAACTCAGTCTAGGACTACAAATGCCACGCCCTAAATCGTCAACTAATGTGGTCTCATAGATAGGAGGAAGGGTCGGTAAAATCAAACCCGGAATAAAATCCAAATCAGAATAACTTTCACTGATTGGTGATAACTTCAATGAACTCTCATCCGGGGGTAAAAGCTAAGAATCGTTCAAAAATACCACTTCCTTGCTTGCAATTTCTTCCAACGCACTAGACAAATCTTCCAATTCAGAATCAGTATAGGCCTCAGAAATGGGCAAAATCGAACCCGACGTAAATTTTAATTCAAAGCGAACTTCAGATAAAGGAGATAACAATAAAGAACTATCGTTCGGGTTCATAGCGCTAAAATTATCCAAACATAAACTTCTTAGATAAGGCGAGTGTTCCCAATCAGTTGGGACATCTTTTAAGTCAGGGTCGTCAATGACAATGGAAAAATCCTCACTCAAAGGCTCCTCAGGAAAGTCAGATGAAGTCTCAGTGGGTAAATTTGTCGTCTCTAATGCGATGGGGATCGTATCCAGGAGAGGGCACTCAATACTAGGGTGCACAAACACAATACTAGTAGGGCTTGTAATAGGAAAAGAGATACTCTCACAGCTTGGACTATCATCATCATCCCAAACATCGTCTTCTAGATCACTAGGAATTCCCTCACTTTTAGAATCGTCAGACTCGTCGGGCACTATCGTACGTGAAGGGATACTCTCACCTAGCTGGTCAATTTCATCATCCAGAGATTCTATATCCACATCGGAATCCTCAGAGGTACTAGTCACTATCTCTAGGGGATTAGGTGTCGAGGCTAATAGAGGCATAACCCTAGTGGTAATATCTATCGAATGCACAACACATGACCTATTATGAGAGGTTTCCCTAACCTGGGGTGGTTGTCCTAATATGGCCTTACAGGTCTGACACAAGTGTGCTTTATTCCTAGGAACGTAGTGCATCTCAATTTCCAATGCTGTATTAAAAGTGGTGTCTAGATCGGTGTGACAATAACACAATAATTTACACTAGATGTAGGGGTTTAACCCCCTACGAAACCTAGAGAGGGTGATCTCGGATAACTCCTTCACACCACTTTTAACTATCATATCCTTAAAAAGATGCATATAATCTGTGACTGACTTGTTCCCTTGTTTAAGTTTAGTCAAATCTTCAATTATCTGACGCATGGTCTGGAAGATTGGTTTATGGTCATTCTTAAGAACTAGTATGGATCTAGTGCCATAACTAAACTCACTCTTAGGCTTAGTACTAGCAGGGCGAATGTAGGCGGGATCAAATTTATCCGAGAGTATACAACGCATGTGCGGCCAAGCGTAACGATAACTACCAACACGACGCTCTTCGTTTAACCAAAACAACTGGGCTTGACCTATTAGTCCCTCTCGGGCAAAGTTAACCTTTTTGTGGTCATCCCATAAGTGCCAATTAAAATAATGTTCTAATCCCTTAAGCCAATCTCTAAAAATTTGGGGCATCCTAAACCGTCATAAGTAGGATAAATGTGTTGTGCCCTAGGGGTGTGCTTAGCCATATCCTTAGCATGTGAATAGTGTAGTCGGGCAACATATACGTCATATGCCATTTTAGAGAGAACTGGAAAGAAAACTCAACCGGAACTGTTGCACATCCAATGAGAAATGAACCTGACCCTATTTAATTTTCAAAGATGGAATTGTTCCCACTTAATAACTATGGCAATAAAATATTTTTTTGGATTTTCTTGCTGAAAATTGATTTTGATGTTGCGCAATGAAACATGCAAGTGCGTGTCGAAGTTCTAAGTATTTTTTTTCTAGGATGGTACTAATTAAGAAATTAGCACAACCTGGCTCTGATACCAAATTGATGCAGACTTGCACGTTGACACCAAATAAATCTACGGACGAACATGTTTGCCTCTCCTTGATCCAATCCTATACTCGCACAATCGTTCTACGCAGCACCACGTTAATTAATTTTATCAATTATATGATAACGTACGGGTAGCCAAACCGCTTATGATCGAACAAAGGCTATAAACCAATATTCTTTCCAGCTAAAACCACCCACCCGGTCCGAATGAGCGGTTTTGTACTAAAAGAGATCTACCAAATAAATATGTTTTGGAAAAGGTAGATCTCTCCCAACAAAAGAAAACGAAGGTTCGCCAAACCTTTTTCGAAAAATAATTCAATCAAGACAAACACAAATCCAATCGAAGAAACCACGATTAATTAACGATTCAAAATTCAACACCAAGAATCTACCACTACATGAATTAATCTAGGAAGAGAAACACACAATAGGTAGAAAGGATTCGTTACCCTATCGGAATGGATGATTCTGTTTTCTCTACTTGGATCGTTCTTCAACGGCTCCGCTGGAGTCACGCCGGTTGGAGAGACACTCGTCCGCCTTCGTCGCTTCATGCCGGAGTTGATCCACAAGGGGAGATCTTCTTGTCGTGGCCGAATCTCTTCAAGGGGATGAATTCTTTGATTTGTTGCCGTAGTGGAGAGGAGAAAGGATTAGGGTAGAGAAAGGAGGAAGGAGGATAAGGAGAGGAGTTGTGGCAGAAATCCACAAAGAGGGGGAGAGGGGAAGTTGGCGGTCAAGGAGGAGAGGAGGGGGAGAATTCTCAATTTAGAGTAAGGTTTCTTTTCATTCATTCACTAATTCTATATGACAAATATCATGGCCTATATATAGGCTTACACCACTCCATCTCCCTTCATTCAAAATTCAAAATTCAAAATTAAAAATTCAAAATATGATGGTTATATGCACCCATCATAGCACATGAAATGAAATAATTAAAACAACACATGATGGTTATAAGCACCCATCATTACACATGAAATGAAAATTAAAACATGAAATAAATACTTAAAATAAAATTGCAAAAATAATAAAATTATTAAAAATATATAATTATAATTATATATTTTTATATAATGTCAGCGGACGTCGATCCCATCCTCGAGCTTGCGGCAGCGATCGTCCCAATCGATGAAATCTCCCAGACGGGGATCAATGGCGGCCATGTCAGCAATGTCTCCATCAGCCTGGGCCCGAGCCAGGCATGGGGTAGTGCAACTCTCCAAGAACCAAGAACCAATCCTCTCCCCCACAAGAGTGCCTTCAGATCTGCCAGCTAATAAGAGCCTGCGCAGCGGGTCTACCTGGGGCCGAGCCAGGCTCGGGGTAGTGCAAGTCTCTAAGAACCATATACCAATCCTCTCCCCCACAGGCAAGCCTTCAGACTTGCCTACAAATGAGAGACTACGCAGCGAGTCTACCTAGTGCCGAGCCGTGCTCGGGGTCCCTTACCCCGACAGGGGAGCCTTCTGACTTGCCAGCTAATGACAGCCTGCGAAGCGGGTCTACCTGGGGCCGAGTTAAGATTGGGGTAGTGTAAGTATCCAAGAACAAAGTACCAATACTCTCCCCCATAGGCCAGCCTTCGGAACAGCCAGCTAATGAGAGCCTGTGCAGCGAGTCTACCTAGGGCCGAGCCAGGTTCGGGGTAGTGTAAGTCTCCAAGAACTAAGTACCAATCATCTCCCCCACAGGCGAGACTTCAGACCTGCCAACTAATGAGAGCCTGCGCAGCGGGTCTACTTGGGTCTGAGCCGCGATCGACGTCCCTTACCCCCACAGACGAACCTTCGGACCTACCAGCTAATGAGAACCTGCGCAGCCAGTCTACCTGGGGCCGAGCCAGGCTCAGAGTAGTGCAAGTCTCCAAGAACCATGTACCAATCCTCTCCCCCATAAGCAAGACTTCAGATATGCCAGTTAATGAGAGCCTGCGCAGCGGGTTTACCTGGGGCCGAGCCGCGCTCGGTGTCCCTTACCTCCATAGGCGAGCCTTCGGACCTGCCAGTTAATGAGAGCCTGCGCAGCGGGTCCACTTGGGGCAGAGCCAGGCTCGGGGTAGTGCAAGTATCCAAGAACCAAGTACCAATCCTCTCCCCCACAGGCGAGCCTTCAGACCTGTCAGCTAATGAGAGCCTGTGCAGCGGGTCTACTTGGGGCCGAGCCGCGCTCAGGGTCCCTTACCACCACAGGAGAGCCTTCGGACATGCCAGCTAATGAGAGCCTGTGCAGCGGGTCTACCTGTGGCCGAGCCAGGCTTGAGGTAGTGTAAGTCTCGAAGAACCCAGTACCAATCCTCTCCTCCACATGCGATCCTTTGGACCTGCCAGCTAATGAGAGCCTGCGCAGCGGGTCTACCTAGAGCCAAGCCGCGCTCGGGTTCCCTTACCCCCACAGGAGAGCCTTCGGATATGCCAGCTAATAATAGCCTACACAGCGGGTCTACCTGGGGCCAAGCTAGGCTCGGGGTAGAGCAAGCCTCCAAGAACCACGTACCAATCGTCTCCCCCATAGGAGAGCCTTCGGACCTGCCAGCTAAGGGAGTCTGTGCAGTGGGTCTACCTGGGGCTGAGCCGCGCTCGGGGTCCCTTACACCCACAGGCTAGCCTTCGGACCTACCAACTAATGTGAGCCTGTGCTATGGGTCTACCTGGAGCCGAGCTATGCTCGGGGTAGTATAAGTCTCCAAGAACCAAGTACCAATCCTCTCACCCATAGGCAAGCCTTCGGACTTGACAGCTAATGAGAGCCTGCGCAGTGGGTCTACATGTTGCCGAGGCACGCTCGGGGTCACTTACCCCCACAGGCGAGCCTTCGGACCTGACAGCTAATGAGAGCCTGCGGAATGGGTCTACCTGGGGCTGAGCCAGGCTCGGTGAAGTGCAAGTCTCCAAAAAACATGTATCAATCCTCTCTCCCACAGGCGAGCCTTTGAACATTCTAGCTAATGACAGCCTGTGCAGTGGTTCTACCAGGGGTCGAGCTGCGGTCGGGGTCCCTTTCCCCCATAGGCGAGCCTTTGGACCTGCCAGCTAATGAGAGCCTGCGCAGCGGGTCTACTTGGGGCCGAGCCAGGCTCGGGTAGTGCAAGTCTCGAAGAACTAAGTACCAATCCTCTCCCCCACATGCGAGCCTTCGTACCTGCCAGCTAATGAGAGCCTGCACAGTGGGTCTACATGGGGCCGAACCGCACTCGGGTTCCCTTACCCCGACAGGCGAGCCTTCGGACTAGCCAGCTAATGAGAGCCTGCGCAGCGGGTTTAGCAGGGGCAGATCCAGGCTCAGTGTAGTGTAAGTATCCAAGAACCAACTAACAGTCCTCTCCCCACAGGCGAGCCCTCGGTCCTGCCAGTTAATGAGAGCCTGCGCAGCTGGTCTACTTGGGGCCGAGCCACACTCGGGGTCCCTTACCCCATAGGCGAGCCTTCAGACTTGCTAGCTAATGAGGCCTTGCACAGCGGGTCTACCGAGTGCCGAGCTAGGCTCATGGTAGTGCAAGTCTCCAAGAACCAAGTACCAATCCTATCCCCCAAAGGCGAGCCTTCGGACATGCCAGCTAATGAGAGCCTGCGCAGCGGGTCTACCTGGGCCCGAGCCTTGCTTGGGGTCCCTTACACCCACTGGCGAGCCTTCGGACCTGCCAGCTAATGAGAGCCTGCGCAGTGGGTCTTCCTGAGGTCGAGCTAGGCTCGGGGTAGTGCAAGTATCCAAGAACCAAGTACCAATCCTCTCACCCATAGGCGAGCCTTCGAACCTGCCAGCTAATGAAAGCCTACGCAGCGGGTCTACCTGGGGCTGGGCCACGCTTGGTGTCCCTTACCCCCACTGGCGAGCCTTCAGACCTGCCAGCTAATGAGAACCTGCGCAGCAGGTCTACCTGGGACCAAGCCAGGCTCGGGGTAGTGCAAGAGTCTCATCTTCCTGCCGTTAGAATTTCACAGTAGGTAAAAGCAAAAGTAATTTGAAGAATATATTACAATAAACTTGACTTTGCGCATATAATTTTTACTCTCCCTTCTCATGGATAGAAGCGCTTCAAATCATCGCCGCTCCAAGTGTGGCTCATGGTCCTACCCTCCACATCCTGGAGGTGGTAACCACGCTTTCTCAGGACCATCTTGACAATATAAAGTCCTTCCCAATTTGAGTTGAGCTTACCCACTAGGGCAGATCTCCCCGCAGCATCAAATATCTTGAGCACCAGATCCCCTTTCGCGAACTGCTTGATCCTGATATGTTTGTCAAAGTATTTTGCCATCCGCCATTTGATCTCTTCCTGCCTGATAGTTGATGTTGGAACCCCATGTTTGATTTGGGCTAGGTTCACTCATAGGTTGGTTGATCCACTTGTATAGCCAGGGTCAAAGTCTAGGTCTAAGTTAGTCTTAGTAGAACAGGCTTCACAAAGACCAGCATGGTACTTCATTTCAAAGACCAAGGCTCAGAAGTAAAGTATGAATTTCAAATCAGTTCGACTTTTGTCGAACTCAGCTCGACGATCGTTGATCTCCGGTCAACGATCTCAGAGATTAGTCTCTGAACTGAGCTCGATGATATATGAGCTCAGGTCGATGCTTTCTCTTCTATTCTCGGATATCTCAGATCGCAGATAGTTGATCTCAGCTCGATGATCTCAGATCGATGATCTTTTATCTCAGCTCAACGATTATTGTTCCGTGTTCAACTGCCTTATTGCTCAACTGTCTTGAAGATTTCATTCTTATTTTGTCAATGCTATTTATGGCATCAAATCTCTGGTAGTTTATGCTGATGTTTTCAAGGATTATAGCCGTTTCTATTGCAACATTAACTACAGGTCTTCACAGAGTTATTATATTATATTATATGCCAAAGACAGTTGAGGAAATCATTTATTGCAGTAATTGTAGCCATTTTATCTTCTCCTCTATTCTTGCTGAATATTGAAAAGGAATGTTTTTGAAATTCAAACAAAGGGTTTTTCTATTATTCTATTCAGAGAGAACAAAGCAGTGATCCCATTTTGATCTTCAGTTCGCTGCCAAAATAGGCTTTCAGAAAAGGACTGAGAGACAGACAGAAAAGATCATTCCTGCTTTCATCCAAAGACATTCTGAAGCAGATATTCATCAGCTTTCTCATTCTGTCAGTAATTTGAAGAAGAAGCAAGAAGAATACCTTTTTCAAATCAAGAGTCTTCCTTCTTCATCTCTGCAGGACACTTCAAAGGACAATAAGAAATCCTACTGTCAAAAAATTTCCTAGAGATTTCTCTGGTCAAGGCTGCAGATTGAAGTCCTATTCACCCTGTGCAAAGCTTCCCAGCCTGAACCCTTTTACATCTCAGGGGGAGCTTTGACAACATCACTGAATAAACATAGTCTTCTCATTGTGATTGAGAAAAGAAGACTTTCATCACTCTCATCCCCACCTCTATACAGGGTTTTAGATCCCTTAAAAATTATTCTGGTTCACAAGTATCCTTCCAAAAGACTTGAGGTTTGGTTTTTGAGCACCTAATCAAAAGCTCATTGGTGTCAGGCACCTGATCAAAAATTTGAGTGGATTCCTACCAGGGTGGTAGAAGAGTGGATGTACCCAGGTTGGGGATCCACTATAAATTCTTGTGTTATCTAGATGCCCATTTCTTTTGTGTTCTTGCTATGACTGTGATTATTAGGACTGTAGTTTATATTAAGTTAATTTTGTTTCTACACTATATTAAATTAGAAGAAAATTTTATAAACCCTGAATACTCTATTCACCCCAACCCCCCCCCCCCCCCCCGCCCTTTAGAGTATTCCTGATATAATAGCTCACTTTCAATTGGTATCAGAGCGGGTTCCTTTGGTTGTACAAGGTAACCCTTGAACCAAAGATCCTTTGTTAGATCTAAATTTTATTTTTATTTCCATTTAGATTTATATACACAGCTATGGCACAAAACAAGGACTATGCAAGCACTAGACCTCCAGTTTGCAACCTAAATAGGTTTGCCATCTGGAAGGCAAGAATCAAATTGTACATGAACTCTATTGATGAAGATATCTACAATTCCATCTTGACAGGTCCTCCTCAAGCAACTGCATCTACCTCTACAGCAACATCTTCAAGCACAACTGCACTTCCACCACCTAAGTGGACTAAGGCCTAGAAGAAGCATAGGTTGCTGATACCAAGGCAATGAACATACTGGCACAGACTATGTTAGATGAGATCTTCCAAAAGGTTGCTGAATGCACTTCAGCCAAAGCCATCTGGGATTACCTAGACCAAATGGTCGCTGGATCAGTAGATGAAAGGAAAGATAGAAGATCAAACTTCATCACACAATATGAAAACTTCAAAAAGGATGAAGCAGAAACAATTGAAGTGATGTACAACAGGCTTAGCTCCATCATCAGTGTGCTAAGGACCTTAGATAACGAAATCACCTTGACTGATGTAAATGACAAGATCCTAATGTTCTTCCCAAGCTCATCAGACACCAAGATCTGGCCAATCAAAGAGGCTAGAAGTTTGAATGAGATTTCAACTGAATCTCTCCTGGGAAAGCTCAAATCTTATGAGCAGTTAATCAAGCCCTCTTCCAACAAGCACAAAAAGAAGGACAAAGGATTTGTGGCTAAAACATGGAGTGACACAGAAGATGAGTCCACATATTGCAGCTCCGGTGAAGAAGAAGAGGAGGCCAAGGCAAAGGAAGTTTGCCTCATGGCAATTGATGCAAGCAATAGCACATCAGATACAGATGAATCAAATAATGAAGAAAACCTGTCAGCTGAAGATCAGGTATTAGCATCTTATGATTTTGAATCTGATGAATTTAAATTTGAATTTAAAAACGTATGCTTAGATTCGATAAACTCTGAGAAGGAAATCAAACTTCTCAGAGATAAATTAAATGATCTAGATAAAATCATTATTGAAAATGCAAATCTATCTAGTGAACTGAAATCTGCAAATGAACAAATTACTTTTCTGAAATCAGACTTAGCAAAGCTAAGATATTAGAAAAATCATTAAATGGCAGAAGTTTGAAATTGCTAGATATAACCAGCAGAGTAAATGCTAGAACTAATAACTACAGATTAGGATTAGGAGCTACATCCAGTGAACCAACCCTAATCCAAAAAAATCATCTTTTAAAACCTGTAAATTTTATTTCTGATAAAGGAAAGAAAAACACTGAACAAGTAAATAAGGTTAATAAAGTCTTTGAATAAATTGAAGCTAATGACAAAATTAAAAACCAGAAGAATAATAAAAATAACAATGTTCAGCAGTTATCGTCGAACTCAGATCGACGATATATGAACAGATCGTCGAACTCAGAACGATGATCTCTGAACGCAAACTTCAGTAGTAATCATTCTTTGATCTACAATCGACGATATCAGTATGATTCCTCGACCAAAGATCGACGATTTTGGTGCCCCGAGAATGATTATTTTCATTCTTCGAGCAGAGATCGAAGATCTCATCCAACATCGTCGAGCTCAGTTTGACAATCCAACCAGAAATCGTCGATCCTAGATTCTATTAGCAGAAAACTAAATTCTATTAGCAACTTCAATCCCTTTAATCAATGGATAATACCACCAATAAGATATCATCCTAAAGGATACAAGAATCAACCTGAATGTTCTTACATTTCCAGTTACAGTACCACTGTCTATACCAATCGTTGGTTTCATTGAATCAAATAAAATAGATAGACCTTTCTCTTCGTCGGATCTTCTCAATTGGAAGATATCCCAAGGTTACCTTCCAGGACCTGTCAAGTTGATTCTTTAGGGTTCACCTGAAACCTAGCACTAGCAAGGACTATCCAACAGAGTCAGCACTTGTTGACTGGATTTTCAGCATGCTAGAAAGTGGATAAAAAGAGCTTCAGGAACTTCAGCCTGGGTGATAGACTTGTGTCCTGGTATTGCAAGAAACAAACTCAATTAACATTACTGGAAGCTAATATATGGCCTGACAGTTGCTGTTCACAGATTTTGTGGATACAAAACCAACTCTTAGTTATGGTTCAATCTAAATAATTCAACCATTTTTTGTGACTCAAGAACAATCAACATATAATCAACATTGGTACAGACAGTGGTTGCTCCAAGCATGACAGGGAGCAAGGACAACTTAAGTGATTATAAGTCCAAGCTGGGAGCAAAGGTTATCTTTGGTGATTCAAACTGTGGCCAGACCAAAGGTTATGGTAAAGTCAAGATTGGAATAATGACTTTCAAGAAAGTTGTCAGGCTAGAGGCTATAGGGATTTTTATGGCCTATGCTGCATTCAAGAAGTTCAAGGTTTACCAAATGGATGTCAAGAGTGCATTTCTGAATGGAGTACTTAAAGAAGAGCTTTATGTTGAACAACCTCCAGGTTTTGTTTCTCCAACTCATCCATCTTTTGTTCTCAAATTGAATAAGGCTCTCTATGGTTTAAAGCAAGCTCCAAGAGCTTGGTATGAGACTTTAGCCAGCTTTATTATAGAGCATGGTTTTTCAAGAGGCATGGTAGATAGAACTCTTTTTACAAAATTGCATCATGATAAAATTTTAATAGTACAAATATATGTAGATGACATCATATTTGGTTCTACTGATGCCAAATTATGCAAGAAATTTTCTGATATAATGCATTCCAAATTTGAGATGAGTAGCATGGGAGATCTATCTTATTTCCTTAGTCTCCAAGTGAAACAATATTCTGATGGAATCTTCATTTCCCAATCTAAATATGCTAATGAGCTTATTAAGAAGCTTGGGATGGCTGATGCCTCTTCTATGAAGACCCCCATGGCTGCCAATGTTATATTAGACTCTGATGAACATGGAAAACCTGTTGATGAGACTAGGTATAGGGCCATTGTTGGATCCCTACTATATCTAACATCAAGCAGACTAGATATCATGTTTGCTACATGTTTATGTGCTAGGTTTCAGGTGAACCCTAAAGAATCTCACCTTACTTTCCTAAAAATAATTTTGGGATATATAAAGGGTTATCCTAATCTAGGACTCTGGTATCCAACAGATTCAGCACTTGAGTTGACTGGATTTTCAGATTCTGACTATGCTAGATGTAGAGTGGACAAAAAGAGCACTTCAGGAACTTGCTAGTTCCTGGGTGATAGACTTGTGTCCTGGTTTTCCAAGAAATAAACTTCTGTATTAACATCTACTGCTGAAGCTGAATATATGGCTGTTGGCAGTTGTTGTTCATAGATTTTGGGGATACAAAACCAACTCTTAGATTATGGTATCAATCTAAATAATTCAACCATTTTTGGTGACAGTACAAGTACTATATCTATAGCACTTAATCTAGTGCATCATTCTAGAACAAAATATATAGATATAAGACATCATTTCATTAGAGATAATGTACACAAAAAGAAAATTAATCTTGACTTTGTCTCCACTGATCTTCAAAGAGCAGACATTTTCACCAAACCCTTAGATGAAAAGAAGCATCTGTTCTACCTGAATCAGCTTGGAATGATCAATGGGAAGGATAATTTTAACTTTTCTGTCTTAGGTTTTGGATCTGATCCAAAATCGTCAAACATAGGTCGGCGATCTTCGAACTGATCTTGAGCTAAATCGTCGACCTGCGATCGACGACAGCTCTGTGAAGTAAAAAATCATCGAATGGAGATCGACGCCTATACTTCAGAAGATAAATCATCCACCTAAGATCGACGATCTATTTTCCCTCTTCAATTTGAGATCAAAGTTGTTCTATACTTATCGTAGGACAGAGCCCGACTCTTCACATTCTGAAAAACCTACTTAAGGGTTTATCGTCGTGCTCTATCCCGTGCTTTCCAACTTCCCCTCCTGCACTTGATCTCGTGTTCTCTCCTGCGGGTTTCTAATGGCAATTCCGGCAGCTATCCTACCTGCGATGAAATTTGACGCAGGGTTTGACATCGATTTCGACTCGATCAGTCATTGCGATCCGATATTCATGGATATGTTGTAGCTTTGTGCAAATCAAGGTCTGAGGAAGTTTATGACAAAGAGAATCAAGTTACCAACTGCAGAGATTAAAGAATGGGTTTACTCTGCAACCTGCCCAGATGAATCAACCATGATTGGATCTATTGCTAGAAATTTGGTTATTGTCACACCAGCCATTATTTTTGAATTATTTGACTTGCTGAATGGAGATGTTAGTTTGGTCCAAGACAGTTCTTAATATAGAACTATGCTGGGAAGGATGGGTAATCCTGATGGGTGCCAACAAAGTTGCTCAAGAAGAACTTATCTGCTCAATATAAGTTCTTGACTGATGTTGTCAGGAAAGTGCTGCTGGGAAAGCACTCTGCCCATGATAACATTAACAGGCATCAGTTTGTCATTATGTCTGCTCTAGTTAATGGAACGTCAGTCAACTGGGCTGATTAGTTCTTTTCATTGATTAGAAGGAAATGCTCTAAGAAAGAGGTATGCTTTGGGAGAATATTGGGGATATTTGTCCAGGCAAAAGCCCCTGAACTGACGGTCTCCTAGACCCAATTCATCAATGCCAGCAAGAGGTTGGATTCCTCTTTGTTTGGAAAATGGGATATGACCATTCCTAGGCCTCCTAATGCCTCCAGGACTTCTGAGGATACCAGAGCTGATCCAGCTACTTCCCCAACTCCAGAAGATGTTCCTGTCTCTGTCCCCTCCTCAGCTCCCTCCCAAATCCAATCCTCTCCAGCTCCTGCTTCACCTCCTCCTCCTGCCTCACCTATCCTCATCCAAACCTATGGAGATCATCCTGCATCTCCTCCTGCAGATCATTATGCATATCATCCTATATCTCCTTATGCAGATCATCCTGCATCTCCCTATGAAGATCATCCTGCATCTTCTCCTCCAGATCTTTTTGCATCTCCTGATGCTGTCAATCTTGCTTCTCCTCATGAAGATCATCCTGAAGATCCTCCTGATTCTCCTCAACACATTTCTTCTCCCATAATTTCTCCATCTTTATCCTCTCAGATCCCTCTGACCCCATCCCCCAAGACAATGTTCCATCAACATCTCAACCCACATGCTCCACCAACATCTGTTCCATCAACAAATGTTTCATCAACATCTTATCCCCATATATTCCACCTGCTGCACCTTAATCATCATCTTCCCATCACTCCTCTAGTGCACTCGCACAGACTTCTCTAAAACTGCATTCTCTGTTTGCTCAAACTGTGGGCAACAATACTACCCTAAACACCTTACTCAACCTCTGAACCTGAACCACCTTTATCTCAATTTCTCCATTATAGCTAAAGATCTTCTACAATTCATTTCTCCTTCCTTAGAGATTCTTATAGCTCAAGTTATAGCTCCTCTAACTGCTTCTATCAACACTCTTACCCAAAGAGTTGCTGCTCTATCCTCTGCTCTCTTCTTCTGGGAGGACAAACAGACTATAGAAGCCTCTACAACCAGACAGGGGAGATATCCAATGAAGAAGCTCCTCCCTGATCCCTTCAGCAGTTTCAATAGCAGCAGCAGTTGTAGTAGTTTAAATGCAGATAAATATCTCTTCAGAAGACCAGTACAATAGATGTTCCTTCAGAAAATCAGATAGTTATATATATAGAATCTATTGATATTGATACAGATTCAGCAGAAATTAAAGATCTTGATACAGACTCAGAGGAAATAACTCTTCCAGTACTTGTGACTATTGTGTGATTGTTGCATCAATCCTACAGTGGATATTTTTGATCTATTGTTGTTTTTTAAATTCTTTCTGCACAAAGTTATCTTAATTGTCTTCCATGGCCAAGATCTTGTTTGGACATTGTGTGCTGCTCTCCTCATATGTGTGTGCTTCTCTTAGACAGTTCTCAGAGTAGCTTAAGGCAAGTTTGGTAGTTCCTCCAGCATTACATCTGATGATATCTACCCCCCCTGGGCTATCCTATGTAATGGATGATAGTCCCATTCCCAGTCTTGATGACATTTTTGCTCAAGACATTGCTATGGAAACTAATGCAGTCCTTGTTAAAGTTGTCCCTCCTCCAGCTGTTAAGGAAATTTCCATAGAAATGATTAGAGAGATTGATGCTCTTTATGATAATCCCCAAGGATCATCTGATGAAGATCAAGATGATGATTCAGAGGATTCTGATTCTGACTCTAAGAAGAAGAAAATGTCTAAGAAAATAAAGGCTCCTCCCAAAGCTGCTCCCAAGCCAGGCAATACAAATGACAACCCTTATTATATTTTGAAAGGGATTACACCATACCCTGGCATGGAAAGATGGATGTGGTTATCTAAGAATGAGCAAAAAGATAGGAAGAAGAGCAGGAGATACTCTCCTCCACTTCAGAAGTTTAAGAGAGGTCCTCCTCCTCCTCCTCCAGCAGCATGAGCCTCTGGATTAGTAGCTCAAAGATCTCCTTCTATTACCCAGACCTATCAAAGGCAAGACAGATCTTCAAATCCTCCTCCAGCTGGATCTTCTGATAAGCATTCATCCTCTCAAAGGTCTATTACTTCAGGATAGTCAAAAGGAAAGCTTAGTGAAGTTTCACCTCCCAGGTCTTTATACTCCAGTCAAAAACAACAACACACAGTGTCTACAGATTTCTAGGACCAATCTACTCAGTTCAGAATCTCTTCTCTAAAGTTTGACCAGGTAGCAAATTCAGAGAGATCTCCTTGTCCTCCTCTTGATCCTGTGCTTGACCACAACTTCAGAATGGCAAGGTTTAATGAATTAGTTGGGCTCTCTCAAATAAATAAAGCCAAGAAAGAAGGTAAAGACCCCTCTAAATTCACTACTATGTCATCATATAGAGAAAAAGAACTTAACAGATTGCAGGTCAGCAAGAAAGTATTTAATTCATCAGAGTATATGTCTCTTCATCCTGAAGCAATTGTGCCTAGAGCTACATCTCAGAAGATTCTAGGAGATCAAGATATGAAGATGACAAAGAAAGTAGCAGAAGATCCTTCCAGGAAGATCATATTTTTTAGCCCTCTTCTGCTCCTTCTTCTGATAAATCCTAAGTTATCTGAACTCTTTATAGTTTAGTTGTTTTTACTGCTCTGACTGAATTATTTGTGAATAACATGCTATACTATATATATTGATTATTTCAATATTATACTAGATATCTATAACACTGTATTGCTTTTTATTATTGTTTTTATTTTGAGTAACCTCACCCAAATAGGGGGAGATTGTTGGAACCCCATGTTTGATTTGGGCTAGATTCACTCATAGGTTGGTTGACCCACTTGTATAGCCAGGGTCAAAGTCTAAGTCTAAGTTAGGCTTAGTACAATAGGCTTCACAAAGACCAGCATGGGACTTCATTTCAAAGACCAACACTCAGAAGTAAAGTATGAATTTCAAATCAGTTTGTCTTTCGTCGAACTCAGCTCGATGATCGTCGATCTCCGGTCAACGATCTCAGAGATTAGTCTCTGAACTGAGCTCGACGATCTACGAGCTCAGGTCGATGCTTTCTCTTCTGTTCTCGGATATCTCAGATCACAGATAGTTGATCTCAGCTCGACGATCTGAGATCTCAGATTGACGATCTTCTATCTCAGCTCAGCGATTATTGTTCTGTGTTCAACTTCCTTATTGCTCAACTGTCTTGAAGATTTCATTCTTATTTTGTGAATGTTATTTATGGCATCAAATCTCTGGTAGTTTTTGCTGATGTTTTCAAGGATTATAGCCGTTTCTATTGCAGCAATAACTACATGTCTTCACAGAGTTATTATATTATATTACATGCCAAAGACAGTTGAGGAAATCATTTATTGCAGTAATTGTAGCCATTTTGTCTTCTCCTCTATTCCTACATAATATTGAAAAGGAATGTTTTTGAAATTCAAACCAATGGTTTTTCTATGATTCTATTCAGAGAGAATAAAGCAGTGATCCATTTTGATCTTCAGTTTGCTGCCAAAATTGGCTTTCAGAAAAGGAATGAGAGACAGACAGAAAAGATCATTCCTGCTTTCATCCAAAGACATTCTGAAGCAGATCTTCATCAGCTTTCTCATTCTATCAGTAATTTGAAAAAGAAGAAAAAGAACACCTTTTTCAAATCAAGAGTCTTCTTTCATCATCTCTGCAGGACACTTCAAAGGACAACAAGAAATCCATCTGTCAAAGAAGTTCCTGGAGATTTCTCTGGTCAAGACTGCAGATTGAAGGCCTATTCACCCTGTGTAATGCTTCCCAGCCTGAACCCTTTTACATCTCAGGGGGAGCTTTGACAACATCACTAAATCCACATAGTCTTCTCATTGTGATTGAGAAAAGAAGACTTTCATCACTGTCTCATCCCCACCTCTGTATAGGGTTTTAATTCCCTTCAAAATTATTCTGGTTCACAAGTCTCCTTCCAAAAGACTTGAGGTTTGGTTTTTGAGCACCTTATCAAAAGCTCATTGGTGTCGACACCTGATCAAAAATCTGAGTGGATTCCTACCAGGGTGGTAGAAGAGTGGATGTATCCAGGTTGGGGAACCACTATAAATTCTTGTGTTGTCTGGATGCCCAATTCTTTTGTGTTCTTGCTATGGCGGTGATTATTAGGACTGCAGTTTATATTTAGTTAATTTTGTTTCTGCACTAGATTAAATTAGAAGAATATTTTATAAATCCTGAATACTGTATTCACCCCCCCCCCCCCCGCCTCTAGGGTATTCCTGATCTAACAGCTCACTTTCAGTTCCGACATCACGTAGCTCTTCCACTATATCCAATTAGAGGCATAGCCCCTCCCCTTCATTTTCCAACCGCCAAGCCTCATCCCCATCACCCGTGGCCGCGACTCGTGGGGACCGAACCTCAAACTATACAGGCAGGACTGCCTCACACCCATGGGAAAGTTTGAAGTGGGTCTCACCGGTGGCCGTGTTCGGGGTGGTACACAAGGACGACAATACTGAGGGGAGCTGTTCCACCCAACATCCCCTCAAGTTCTCCACTTTCTTCATGAGTAGGTTCACGATGATCTTGTTGTCCGCCTCCACCTGGTCGTTGCTCCTAGGGTGATGTACGGAGGCAAACCTGAGGTGTATCCCCAGCTGAGCGCTGAAGCTGATGAACTCTTCGCTGGAAAGCTGGGGCCCATTGTCTGTTACTATCGCCTGGGGGAGCCCGTGCCTGCATATGATCTCCCCCCAGACAAAATTTTGGATGACCTATGAGGTGACCTTGGCCAACGCCTTGACCTTGAGCCACTTTGAGAAAAAATCAATCATGACCAGGACGAACCTCCTCTGCCCACTAGCCGGAGAGAAAGGCCAGACTAAATCCATCCCCAGATGGCGAAAGGCCATGGTGTCGTGATGGTTTGGAGCCTTTGAGCGGGCAAAAGTTGTAGGGGGGCATATAGCTGACACTTCCGGCACCTCCTCGCAAACTCAGAAGCATCCTTCCTCAGGGTCTGCCAAAAATACCCTTGCCTTACCACCCTTGTTTCAAACGACCATCCGCTTGAGTGACAACCGCACTCTCCTGAATGCACCTCCTCCAGGATTCTCGAGATCTCCTCCTCGGTCACACACATTACCAAGGGCCCGGACAACATCTTCCGATGAAACCCCCCCTTCCAGCATTAGGTAATGAGCCACCTTGTGCCTGAAGATTTTCCCATCCTTGGTCCCCTCCGGAAGCTCGCCAGTTGTTAGGAAAGTCACCAACGGATCCACCCACGAGGGTCGCCGATCCACCTCCATCAATTCTCCTTCCTCGATAGTCGGTCAAAAAAACTCAGTCGAGGTTCCTCCTCCCCGAGGTCCAAACTTAGCCAACCGATCGGCAGCTATACTTTCTTCCCTTGAAACATGTTGGATCGAGAACGTCCGGAACCCTCCGATGATCTCCCTCACCTTGGATAACTACTTCACAAGGGTGGGCTCCCAATCTTTGAACTCTCCTTGGATCTGTGATGCCACCACCAATGAGTCCACAAAATCCACCACATCCTGGATCTCAAGTTCCTTTGCCAAACGATGGCCGACTATCACGGCCTCGTAATCCGCCTGATTGTTAGTCGCTGGAAAGTGTAAGACCACTGCTTGTTCTATAGTGACCCCTTGAGGGCTTATCAACACTAGCCCTGCTCCGAGGGAGTGCTTTGTCGAGGCCCCATCGATCATCATCTTTCACGGCTCCTTCGGTCGCGGCACCTCGACCCCAACCTCAACAACATAGTCTGCAAAGAAGTCATCCACTGCCTGTGCCTTAATGGAAAGCCTTGGTATGAATGAGATATCGAACTCACTCAATTCGATAGACCACTTGGCCAACCTTCCTGAGTGCTCCACTCCCTCAAAAATCTTATGAAGAGTATGGTCTGTCACCACCTTAATTGAATGCGCTTGGAAGTACGGCCGGAGCTTCCTGGCCAAAACGATCAAAGAATACACCAGCTTTTCCAAGATGGGGGTAGCAAAGCTCTGCCTTCTTCAGGATCCTGCTAACATAGTAGATTGGCAATTGCTTCTTCCCCTCTTCCCTGACCAGGACCGAGCTCATGACCTCTACTCCTACTCTGAGGTACAAGGCTAGGTCTTCCCCCTACTTTTGGCGTTGAAGTAGAGGAGCCTGAGAGAGCTGCCTCTTCAGCATTTGGAAAGCCTCTTGACATTGGGCAGTCCACTCGAACCTTTGAGTACCTCTCAACACTTTGAAGAATGACAAGCATTTTTCTCCCGACATGGAGAGGAATCTTCTTAGCCCTGCCAGCTTGCATGTCAAGCGCTAAACCTCCTTAGCATTGCGTGGTGATTCCAGCTCCAGGATGGCCTTAACCTTATCGGGATTAGGCTCCACACCTGGCAGGGTCAGAAGATGCCGAAGGAATTTCCCGCAGCTTGCCCCGAATACGCACTTCAAGGGGTTTAGCCTCATCTTGAACTTCCGTAGGGTGGCGAACGTCTCCTCCAAGTCTCGAAGGTGCGAGTCCACACATTTGCTCTTGACTATTAGATCGTCAACATAGACCTCCAGGTTCCTCCCCCTTTAACCCTGGAAGAATCGATCCATCATGCATTGGTATGTAACTCCTGCATTTTTAAACTCAAAGGGCATCATCTTATAGCTGAAAAATCCCTCTCTCGTGATGAAGGAGACATCCTTGACATTAGGAGGGTGCATTTGGATCAGGTGGTAACCTTAAAAAGCATAAAAAAACTCATAATAGAAAAACCAACAGCTGAGTCAACCAACGCGTCGATTCGAGGCAGGGGTAGCAATCCTTGGGGCATGATTTATTTAATAAGGAAAAGTCGATACACGTGCGTCACTTCAATCCCCCTTTCTTTACCATTACCACGTTCGAGATCCTGCCTGGATACTGGATCTCTGAGATGAAGCTAGCCTCTAGAAGCTTCTTGACCTCCTCGCGGATGCGCTCCTCCAGCTTGGTAGTGATGGTCCTCATCTTCTGGTTAATGGGGCGCGTCCGCGGGTCCAAGTTCAGGCGATGGCAGGCCACATCTACATCAATGCCCGGCATATCATCCGCGCTCCAAGCAAAGATGTCGACGTTGCTTTGGATGCAAGCCCGGACTCCTCCTGGTCCACGGGACTCAATCCCCCGCTGATCCAGACCCTCTGTACCTGGCCGGCGCTGGTGAATATTTCCATCTTCACCACTTCTTCAATCGGCTCCGGCCGCAACTGCTCCCAGCCGGCTCTTACTCCCTCTTCCTGCTCATACTCTTCCTCCCCTCCTGCTTCCTCGACTTCCATCGCATCTCCCAAGCTCTCATGCTACTGCTGCTCAACCTCCACGCCTCTTAGGGCCTCCCTCTCAACTCTTTCTCCTACTCCTTCCATCTACTGACCCTCTTGCTGTTCCGACTCTTCGTCCCTCTGGACCTCACACACACCTCCTCCTCTTTGCTCCTCCTCAATCTCCTCCCTCGTCTCCTCTAGGCTCACTTCCTCCTCTCCGACAACCTCTTACTACTCCGCCATCTCCATCTCCAGCTCTTCTGCCTCTGTCATCCAAGTTATAGTGTTGACCGCCATCACATAACACAGCCTTGCCACCTTCGGGTCTCCCCTGATCCTAACCTGTACCCCTCCGTTATTGAACATAAGGCATTGATGAAATGAGGAGGAGACACAGCGAAAGGCGCTGATGATGGGGTGCCCAAAGATGGTGTTATAGCTGCATGGGGCATCCATGATCACAAACCTGCAGCTCCGCAACATGCCCCCCAACTTCACATACAAGCCTATCCCTCCTTCTACCTCCTTTCTTTCTCCTGAAAAACCAAAAAACGGTCCGTCCGAAGCTAATATCCTCTTACCCTCGTCCTTCATCTCATCGTTGGCCTTATTGAAGATCACATTCACGGAGCTCCCATTGTCCACCAAGATCCTTGAGACCATGAAGTTGTTGACTGCCATCTGGATCACCAAGGCGTCACAGAACGGGTTCTCGTAATCTGGCATATCTGCTAAAGAAAAGATAATTTTTTTCTTCCGGAGGAGGAGCCTGGGAGGTCGAGGATAGCCCCCTTCGAAAAATGGTCTGGAGGCTCCCCTTAGGAGTTGGCAACTCCTCCGTGGATCACCCCGATCCCTCCCCGAGTTTGTACATCCTCCCGGTCCTCACGCCTATCTTCCGTCTACCCATGCTGCACATCCATGATGCTTATCGGCGGATCCTGCCTCCCGAGCCCCCTGGCTTCTCTCATCTACAAGAACTCTGGGTACGTAGCCGTCGCGTGGGCCTCCTCCTAGTGGAAGTTACAGAAAAGCAACGCCATCTAGACCCCTCATCCTTCTCCACCTTCTCTTCTTCCGGCTCCTCCCCGAGCTCCACTCCTTCCCCCTATATATCAGTCGACTTCCATTGCTTCCTGCTGATGCGGGAAGTGACCCCTCAACTCCTTCCTCACCGGCTGATCAAACCTCCTCGGCTCGTGAAAGTTGTCTCTTCCCTAATAGCCTCCTCCTTGCTCCTGGGTGCGACCCACCTGAGGCCTCCTACCTAACTGGTTGTTTGGCTCCTGGGCCCCCCGTCCTTGATGCGGTCCCTGCTGCCCCTATCCTCAGGGCTCCTCCCTCCTCCTCTCTTCTCTCAACTCCATCTGCCTTCCCACTCCTAGCTTCTTCACGTCATCCTCCGCCAACATGGCTAGCTTCATGACAAAAACCGGATTGGACCTCTCGAAGTCTATCTCCTTCGCCGCCCTGTCCATGAGTTCCTCAAAAGAGAAGGGGCACTCTATTCAGCTCCATGATAAAGAATCCTGGCCTCTATCCCAGGGTAAAAGCGAGCATTAGTGTATTCCCTGGGACCTCCTGGACCAGGAGGATCTCTTCCTAAAACCGGTCAACATAATGTCTGAACGTCTTGTCTTGCTTCTGCCTTACCTCAAATAGGCACTCTACCTCCTTCTTAAGCTTCTTTGATGTTGAAAACCTCAAAAAAAAAACATTGACGTAGATCCTCAAAATTGTAGATCGAACTTGCCGGCAATTGGTGGAACCAGTCCCGTGCCTTTCCTTCAACGTGATGGCAAACAGCCGGCAATTGAAGGCATCCATCATTTGCCTTATCGAAACAACATCTTCAAACCACTGCACGTGCTGTACAGGGTCATCTTTCCCTGAGTAGTAGGACATGTCGGGCTCCCGGAACCCCTCCGACACTGGGGCCAAGATGATAAGCTCACTGAAAGGGATCTCACCGCCTGCCTGCCGAGAGGGCATGTTTTGAGGCCTCGGCTGGCTGGCCCGATCCGTGATACCATGCCCAGGGAAGAGTTCTCGCACAGCTACCTCCCTCTCGCCATCTTCTGTCGGAACCTCCTTTGCGGGATGCTGACCTGGGAGGAGATCTCGCACGACCATGTCCCTCTCGCCAACCTCCGTCGGGACCTCCTTCCTGGGGTGCTGCCTAGGAGCGTTCTCGCCCAAGAGTGGGATATCCTCCACCGGGACCTGAGGCGTTGCCCACTCGCTCCTTGCAGAGAAGGCCAGGCTGATTGTCTGCAAGACCTCTCTCCTGAAGCCCTCCAGCATCTTCCTTGTCGCCTCCTCTCCCTCGGAGGGCAAACATACTGAACCAGATCCTTCACCTTCACCTCCTGCCATAGGATGCACTGAAATGATGCCTTATTTCTATATGCTTTGTCCTACTATGATGCACTAGATTTTGTGCTATGGATATAGTACTGGTACTATCACAATATATAGTTCAATTATTTAAGTTGTATCCATAATCTAGTAGTTGGTTTTGTATCCACCGAACTTGTGAGCAATAGCTGTCAGCAGCTATATATTCTGCTTCTGCAGTTGATGTGGACACAGAGGTTTGCTTTTTACAAAACTAGAACACTAGCCTATCACCAATAAATTGGCATGTTCCTGTGGTGCTTTTTTTGTCCACTCTACATCCAGCATAGTCAGCATCAAAAAATCCAGTTAAATCAAATTCTGACTCTGATGGATATAGAAGTCCTAGATTTGGACAACCCTTTATATGTCTCAAAATCTTTTTAAGCAAAATATAGTGAGATTCTTTAGGATTCACTTGGAACTTAGCACAAATGTATGTAGCAAACATGATGTCTGGCTTACTTGCTGTGAGATATAATAGGGACCCAACAATGGCCCTATATAACTTCTGATCAACAGACTTTCCATGCTCATCAGAATCTATCATAGCATTTGTAGTCATAGGTGTCTTCATAGCTGAGGCATAACACATCTCAAATCTTTTAATAAGCTCTTTAGCATATTTGGATTGGGAGATGAAGATATCATCAAATGATTATTTCACTTGGAGACCAAGGAAATATGAAAGTTCACCCATGCTACTCATCTCAAACTTTGAATGCATAATGTTAAAGAACCTTTTGCATAGTTTGGGATCAGTTGAGACAAATATAATTTCATCTACATAAATTTGTACTAATAAAATTTTATATTTATGATGCTTAATGAAAACAGTCCTATCTATAATGCCTCTAGAAAATTTATGCTCTAATAAGAAGCTAGCTAAGGTCTCATACAAAGCTCTTGGAGCTTGCTTTAAATAATAGAGAGCTTTATGCACCCTAAAGACATGAGAAGGATGTGTTGGAGAGATAAAAACTGGAGGTTGTTCAACATAAACATCTTCTCTGAGATCTCCATTTAGAAAAGCACTCTTGACATCCATCTGATAAACTTTGAACTTTTTGAAAGCAGCATATGCAAGGAAAATTTTTATGGCCTCAAGTCTTACAACAAGAGCAAATGTTTGATCATAATCAATGCCTTCCTCCTGCCTATAGGCTTGAGCTACTATCCTTGCCTTGTTCCTCATTATGTTGCCTTCTGCATCCAACTTATTTCTGAATACCCATTTGGTTCCAATGACTGGGTAGTCTTTGTGTCTATGAACCAATTCCCAAACTCTACATCTCTCAAATTTATTGAGCTCATCTTGCATTGCAATGATCCAGTGAGGATCTTATTTTTCATCTTTAATGGATTAGGGCTCAAGTTGAGAGAGGAAACAAGCAAACATCAAGTCAGGGTTGAGTTGATGCCTTGTTTGCACACCAGCTAAAATGTCTCCAAACACTTGAGATCTGAGATGATCTCTAAGTGTGACAAAATCATTGGGAGGAGCTGGTTAGACAATAACTTGGTGGAAAAATTCCTCTTGTGGAATTTCATTAGTTGTTGGAAAGGGTTCAGTCACTTCTATGCTTTCTTCTTCACTTTCTTCTTCAACTTGTGGAGAAGGATGTATTGGAACCTCTTGGGTGAGGCTTAGTTCATCCACACTCTCACACAAGTGAGGTACCTGCAAATTGTTATTATTAGAAATTTCTTTCTCCTTATAAGACCTGTTAGCCTCATCAAAAGTCACATGTATTGATTCCTCAATTTCTAAAGAAGATTTATTAAATACCCTATATGCTTTGCTGACTGGGGAATATCCTAGAAAAATTCCCTCTTCAGCCTTAACTTCAAACTTTCTAATATATTTCTTATTATTATGAATATAATATATATAACCAAATATTTTAAAGTAGGTGATTTTAGGTTTCTTCCCTTTAAGCAACTCATAGGGAGTCTTATTCTTAAGTTTATGTATTAAACTTTTGTTCAGTATATAGTTTGCTGTACTCACAGCCTCTGCCCAAAAGGATAGGGGCATGTAAGCGTCTACAAGTAATGTGCCTGCAGCTTAAATTAAGGTTCTACTCTTCCTTTCAGCTACCCCATTTTGTTGAGGAGTTCTAGGAGCTGAGAAGCAGTGCCTGATACCTTCCTTCTCACAGAACTCATGCATAAGAAGAGGCTCAAAGTCAGTACCATGATCACTTCTGATCAATGCAACTGTAGTAGAGTACTCGATCTGTATGGTCCTGAGAAAATCTGTAAGAACCTTGAATATATGTGACTTAGATCTCAGAAAGAACACCCAAGTGAATCTTGAGAAGTCATCTACAATAACTAGAGTATAAGATTTCCCTCCTAGGCTTTGTACAGTAATAGGGCCAAAACGTTACATGTGTAGCATGTACAAGATCCTAGGTGAATCGCTCTTATTAACTGATTTAAAACTAGATTTAGTTTGCTTGCCTAATTGACAAGCCCTGCAGAGGCCTTCCTTCTTGTAGGGACCAGAACACAATCCTCTCACAAGGTTGTCCTTAGATAGCCTAGCAATGCTTTTCAATTTAACATGTCCGAGTCTTTTATTTCATAGATCATTTTGATTGCAAACAATATTAAGTAAACAAATATCTGAAGTTGCAGAATGAAAATCAACTACATATATGTTACCTTGTCTATTTCCAATTAAAACAGTTTGATTATCTTTATTAGAAATAATACAAGAACTTGAGTTAAAATGTGCCTGATAACCTTCATCACATAGTTGACTTATGGAGATGAGGTTATGCTTGAGTACACTTACATATATCACTTTCTTGAAACTGACTGCTCCAATATTTACTTCTCCAAAGCCTTCAGACTGACCATAGTTTGAATCACCAAAGATCACCTTTGGTCCCAGCTTGGACTTATAGTTGTTTAAATTGTCCTTGCTGCCAATCATATACTTGGAGCATCCATTGTCCAGATACCATTATTGATTAACAGCTGGACAACTTTTTACCTACAAGGAAAGCAATTAGTTGTTCTTGACACAAATTACCATGGGTCCTTTATTGAGATATTAGAAGGGATCTTCTATCCTTTCTTTCATCTGCAGAGCCTGCCACCATCTGGTTTAGAGAATCCCAGATTTCTTTTGCAAAAGGGCATTCAGACACCTTTTGGAAGATTTCATCTGATATTGTTTGGGCCAGAATGTTCATGGCTTTAGCATCAGCAACTTTAGCTTTCTTCTGAGCTTCAGTCCACTCAGGTGGTGGAACTGCATGAGTGCTAGAAGTTTCTGTGGAGGTAGAAGCAGTTGGTTGAGGAGGTCCTGTCAAGATGGAATTGAAAATGTCCTCATCAATAGAGTTCATGTATAGATTGATTCTTACCTTCCAGATTGCAAATTTGTTTAAGTTGGAGACTGGAGGTCTGGTGCTAGCATAATATTTATTTTATTCCATTGTTGTAATTATAGAAAAACTAAAGAATAGAGAAACAATCTAACAAGGATCTTGGTTCAGATGTGAATCTGTGAAACCAAAGATAACCTGGCTTTGATACCAATTAAAAGTGGTGGTAAGGAAGATACCACCAGAGGGGTTAGACTATTTTACTCTAGAGGGGGGAGAATAGAGTATTTTAAAATCCTTTAGATTTTTATTTCAGAGTTGAAAAATAGTGATATTAATAACTGTATTCAGAGAGTGCAGAAATAAAACTAAGCTATCCATCAATCAGCACACAAAAAGAATTAAAATAGCATCATAGACGACACAAGAATTTTTTAGTGGTTCCCCTAAAACTTGGGTACATCCACTCTTCTACCACCCTGGTAGGAATCCACTCAGGTTTTTGATCAGGTGCCCTATCACAAATCAGGTTTTTGTTCAGGTGCCTGTCACCACAAGATCTGCTTCAGGTAGAATAGGAAACCCTTCAGGCTTTTGATCAGGTGCCTAAAAACCAAGTCAAGTCTTTTGATCAGGAGACTTGCAACCAAGTGATTAACTTTTGAAGAGAGCTAGAACCCTGTTTACAGTGGGTGAAATAAATGAAACTTAATCTTATCTTCTCTTTCTCTAAGCAACAGAGAAGATTACTGGATCCTTGATGGTGTCAAAGCTCCCCCTGAGATGAAGATTTGTTCAGGTAGAATAGAAGCTTTGCAGGGTGAATAGGTCTTCTAGAAAATAATCTCCAGTGAGCTGTAGACTGATTGAATTTGGTTGTCTCTTTTAAGCTTGCTGGAGGATGAGCACTTGATGAAGATAGAGAGATTTCTTTTCTTGACTGTGTATCGATTTTATCTTCTTCTCTATGTGTTCTTGTTTTTCACTTCTATGTTTCTAACTACTGCAAGAGAAAAATTCTCTTTTATATATCTTTTTATATTCTTCTTTGAATTTTTGAATTGTCTGCATTGAATGCTTACAGCCTGGAGAAGGAAAATACAGATGGAGAGAATATCTGCATTAATGGATTTCCCTAACTATCCTATTGAAAATGACAAGTAATAATCCTGATGAATACCATAATCAATGCTGCCACTAACGGCTATTTCCAGAGAATATAAGCATTGATTATTCAGGAATTACTGCAATAGAATAAGGACAATAGAAGGAAAAATCCAAGTCTGGATCTGCACAGAAATGATCGAGCAAAGAACAGATTTTGTCGACCTGAGTCCAGAGTTCGTCGAGCTGAGAAATCATGTTCGTAGACTAGATAATTCCTATTCGTCGACCTGAGCACCAAGTTCGTCGACCTGAGAACAGCTAACTACTTTCTAATAAAACTTGCCAATTCTGGGCTCTAAGATCGTCGAGCTGATAACATAACTTCGTCAACTGGAGTTCAGAGAAAGTATTCTGGACTTAGAATGCTGAAGTTGATCTTCCAGAATTCGTCCACATGAGCTTGAATATTGTCGAGCTCAACTCAGAGAATTGCCTCTGAGTTCGTCGAGCAGAACACGACTTTCGTCGAGTTGAGTTCGACGAACGTCGAACTTACTTTCCTGAAACTTGATTTTCTTCCAAGTCTTAAGCCTTTTGCAGTCTTTTGTTGGCTGGTCCATGCAATGTTAACTCCAAGGACATAGCCTAAACTCTAGGACACAGACATGACCCTGGCTATATATGGTGGGTCAAGCATCTTAGTTAGTGAACCTAACCCAAATCAAACTAGGGATCCAACAAATTTTGACAAAGAAAATAAAAATTTGTTTTTGAAAAAGAAAACGATAATTTTCAAAATAATGCTCCGGTGATTATAAAAGAATTTCCGCCACCTCCCTATCCCGCTAAGCTTAGGAAAGACAAATTATATGATCAGTACCAACTCTTCCTCAAGATGTTCAAACAAATCCATATTAATCTGCCATTTCACGAAGCTATTAGTCAAATGCCTAAGTACACTAAATATCTTAAGGATTTGTTGACTAATAAAAAGAAATTGGAAAATCTATCTCATGTAATATTGAACGAAGAGTGCTCGGCGGTCATTAATAATTCTAATCTTCCTAAAAAGATAAACGATCCGGGTAGCTTTTCATTTCTTGTGTTTTTGGTAATCGTTTCGTAAAGCACGCGTTAGCGGATCTAGGTGCGAGCATCAACTTGATGGTGTTTTCCTTATTTAAGAAACAAGGATTGGGCACTCTCAGCCTTATGCGTATGAGTATCTAGTTAGCCGATCAATCAATCATGAATACGTTAGGTATTGTAGAGGATGTGCTAGTGAAGGTTGACAAATTCATCTTCTAGGTGAATTTTGTTATTCTTGATATTGAAGAGGACGTCAAGGTCGCACTTATCCTAGGTCGTCCCTTCCTAGCCACCTCTCAAGTAGACATCGATGTGAGTAACGGGAAGCTCTTTCTTCGTGTGGGAGATGATGAGGTTAATTTTTCTAGAAATCAATCTATGAAAAACTATTTAAAAAATGATGATTCTTGTTTTTTTTCTTGATGTGTTAAATGAAGATTCCTCTCCTTCCCTTTCCAATGTTTCTTCAAATGATTTTTCCTCTTCTTTTTCTAAAATTTCTTCAAATGTTTTTTAAGATACTGTTATGTCCGTGCAAGCCAACTTTGAAAATGAACCTGTTTTTAGACAAAAAATTTTGAAAATCTTACTTTTTAAAAAGATAAAAATTTGAAAACCTTTTACGATGAACCACCCAACCTTGAATTAAAACCACTCTCCGAACATCTTAAATATGCTTTTCTTGAAACAAAATTCTAAATTGCCCGTTATAGTTTCGGCCTTTCTTTCTCAATCTGAGAACGATCAATTGATCGATGTGCTACAAAGGCATCGCCGAGATATAGCATGGCAAATATCTGATATTTCTGGCATAAGCCCCTTCTTTTGCAACCATAAAATATTATTCGAAAATAATTCTAAAAGCGTTAGTCCAACCTCAACGTCGTCTTATAGATGCTTAAATTATAATGAAAGAGGTCGTGGAAAATTGTGTCATCTCCCGGTAGAAGAAGAACACCGTGCGTA